>CAJPEV010002245.1:4983-47894 GCA_905338385.1 Darwinula stevensoni | reverse complement strand
CAATTATCACTCATTTGTGAATATCTATTTAGCTAATTATTTTGCAAAATTGCAGAATATGAGCATGTAAGTTGAAAGTGGCAAAATGTCTTAAGTGCTCTTAAAAAAAAAAAATTAAGGGGTCATTGTGATCTGGGCATGTTGAAGGCATGTAACTTTTGGGCTTGGAATTGCTTGCAGGTGGGATAGGGAAGAATAACTTGATACAGTCAAGGCCCAGGTGTCCCATACTAAAAAACTGGCCCATACTAAAAAAGGCTTTATGCCTGTCAGTGTAAGCCTTGACATACATGTGGTCCTTGATGGCATAGTCAGGCTGATGTCACAAGAAAGGTAACTCTCAGAATGTTTGGCCTCCATTTAGGCATAGCCCTATTTGGCTATTGAAATTTGCATGGAAGTAATACCAGGGCAGTATCTCAGTTGCTTTTGAAACTGTTTCTTCAGACTGGGTTGATCTCACATCTTGATCTAAATCACTTCACAGTTCAGCTCTTGATTGGCAGGCCTGAACCTAAAGAAAAAGTCTTACAATAATGTTGGGAATCTCCTTGCCGGATGAAGTCCTCATGGAGTGCTTGGCTACTCCTCATTTCTCCCATGGAGATTGAAAGAACCTCCTCCCTTGGCCTAGGCCTACTCTAAAAGGCCATTGGAATTGAAAATTTAATTTCTTGTGATGATGCAGACACAGCTAAGGTTGGTCCAGAGTTCTCAATTTGTTCAAGGTGGATGGATTTCTTCATTTGACCAGAATGGGTTCACGGACTGGAAGTTCTCGGTCCAACTGCGTATCTTATACTCTGTTGTAGATCAGTAAGTTCATTTAGATTATTATCTGTCATCTGTTGATAATGGGGCCAGATACTGAAGCCAACCAGTCCTGGACCTGGCTTTGATTTAAGGCAACGGACGAGTTACGTTACAGATCTCGGTGAAAGTGACCGCTTTCAACTGATCGGTGAATGGAAGTAGTAAATAGTAGAGATTCCCATTCCAGGAAAAGGGGAATTGCCATTATTCACTGGTTCATGGATGAATTGCTGGTTCATTTGAATATTTCAGCTCCTGTTGTGAGCTCTAGTTTTTCTCAGTTTCTTTGTGAGAAACTAACTTAAACTAAGTGTATTGGGTAAATATTCAGTAGGAGAGTCAGAAGGTTTAAGGCCTGTTTTTCTGCCAGGCCAACCAGAAATGGAAAATCATCAGCCACAAGCTGATAGAGATCAACAAAAAATGGCAATTAAGGAATTCTTTACTTTTCTCTCTTGCTGAGCTTTTAACAATGAATAATTGTGATCACTTGGCTGAAACATACATGCATTTTAACCAATTGGATTGAATGGATGCATCTCTCTCCATAAAAAAATTCTTCAGAAAATGTATCATATCACTATAGACTCATGTCCATTGAGCTGCTGTGTGCTGGGACAGATATTCAAGCTGGCACCACTTGAGAGTAATCCTACTTAATCCTTGCCACTTGACACTTTCAGAAAGATTTACATGTTTGGTGCAGCCTCTGGGATACTCTTCCTCCCCCCCATTAAATTCAGTTTCAGCAAAAGTGTACGGAGAGCAATCGTGTTGAAATAATTTCTGTCGTTGTTTCTTTGTTTCTCTATCGAATAAACTTTTAATCGTTTCGCCTTTGAAGTATTCCCTGCCCCTTGCAATGCTGGGTGCTTTCATGTCCTTTGATTGTGCCATCGCCGCCGTTGCCTGTTGCCTTGAAGCGTCTCATGAACAGCATTCAACAGTGTCATCGGTGATCGATGATCGTGCGACTTTTTCTCAATACCCTAATGTTTATTTACATTACGATCGGTATAGATATACGACCCCTTGAAAATAGGATATCCCGCCCCCCATGTATTAATACCAGGAAACTACCGAGCTCTCGTTGATTATACCTGGCACGTTAATCCGTTCGCTCCATGAACTAAGTGCTTCTAAGAAGGGAGGTGTGGATGGGAGTTGCCTTGTCTTCCCTTACCCTATCGGCGAGATGCCGCCGACACGTTCGGACTAATTGAAACGCCTGCTCGGTGGGTTGTTGTGAAGATCCAACATGTGATAAGGGTTTTCCCCTTCGCTTCTTTCCCGATTCCCTCCCGGAATTCCGTATCCGTGAGAGGAGTGGTTAAAGGCCCCATCGCACGCTATGGTTTTGCTCATATATGACTGCTCCCATGTGAGCTATGAGTGACTCATAGACTCAAATGTGAGTGGGATTCCAACTCACAAGGTCTCGAGACATCCTTGACTTTTTTATGACCACTCATAGCAAGTATGCCTCCTGATTGGTTGGTATGGTCAGGTAACATGGCGCTTCCCATTTAAGTCTATCATCAACTCATCAATTCTCTCGATTTTGTGTTCAACAAGTGTCAGTATTTCCATGAAGGTGTCAATATTCATCCTCAGAAGAGCACGGAAACGATACGAACGCATCCCGTAATTCTCGGAAAATGTTGGCTTCGAAACCCTCTTCTCGCCTCCTTGTTGGCCATTTTTGCCGCCACACACGTCAGTCACGTTTTCGACATCGCTAACGTGCTCTAACCCTCCTCGACAAAGTCCCAACCAGTAGCAAAATTACTCCTGCAGTCAAAATTTCACCCTGAAAACTCACAAGGGCTTCTCATAGCGTCTAATCACCCGCTCATAGCATATTCACTCACATGGGAGCAGTCACATATGAGTAAAATCATAGCGTGTGATGGCGCCTTTAGTCTCATCAGAATCGCAAGAAAATGAAAGCATACAATTGCCTTCCGGGAGGTATTGGCGCGTGAGACTTGCTTGTTAGCATAATACGACACTATACGAAAGAGCCCAGATCGAACATCTGGCCAGGCAACATGATCCGGCTTCATCGCGTTGATTGTTTATCAGCTACTAAAAGGTTCCTGGGATATGTCAACGATCGGACGAACGAGCTATGCTACTTCACTTTCTCGATTTAAAAAACATTTTTTCATGCCCAAGCTTGACCTTTTAATCCCCCAATGCTTCTGTCCCACGGTCCTTCGAATTCAATATGGAAAGCAAACATTTTCCTGCGGGATCACGCTTCTGAAAACAATGTAGCTTCTGTTGAGGCATATCAAGAGGGGGGGAAATGAGGTCGATAAGAGTGTCCTTGATGGGGATGAGGTCATGAAACACTTCCCGTGATTGCCCTCGATAGGAATAGGTAACCCCTGATCTAGAGGTCAATTCTCTCCCTTTTCGGATGTTTTTTGGGTACACTGGAGGAATTGAGATGGGGAAAGAGGAGAACTCTCGACCTTTCTTCAGTTTTTTTTTTTTTTTCGATCTTGCGCCTTTGGTCGGATGTCCTTTTTCGGTTGTGACACGCCTTCGTATCTGATGGGGTTTTGTGCCTCTGGAGGAAAGCGTGTCGTTGAAAGGACTTAGCTTTATTTTCTGCTTAGCGCATTCCATGTGGGAGATTGAGGATCAATCGACCCCCATTCGTTAGACGTTCGAGTACCTCGTGGAAAAGAGATTATTTCCGGGAGAAGGAATGGTTGGGCTCACTGTAGAACCGGTGGCTTATTTTTCTTAGCCGCTTTGCGATTGTCGGTTCCTACATGTCAGGAAGGGAATTTTATGGGGGGGGGGGGGGGGTTAGATGGATCGTGCAGTGCATGTACCGGTCCTTTCAACTCTTACGACCGCAGGGAAGGTCTTCTACTTATTATCCTTTACTCCTTGCCATTTATCTCCTTATTTGGGCCAAGGGTCTCCCACATCCATGTTATATAAGGTTTTAGGCTCTGTGAAGGGGGCATCCACGCGGAGGTTGTGGATAAGGTATTCCGGTCCTGCATGCGGCCCGCTTGACCCCAGCCTTGTAGCATTGTCTTTGTTACCTGCATACTGTCCAGGACTTCCTTCATTTCGCGCCAAGGATGTTTCTTCCTGGTCCTTGGATCCCGGTGTAGACGACGCTAGACCCGTCTTTCTGCGTCCTATCCAAACGAATTTATTGTCTCGTCCATTTAAAGATACGCGCAATAGGCCTGGTTCAGATTCTCCTCAGCATTCTCCTCTCATGGATCTGTCAGAGCTAAGACACCTGCCTGGACTCTGTCCAGCGTGATGAACGTCTTGGCCAGCCGGCCCCGCAATCAAGGAAACATATCAGTGCGGACAACATTTCCTCTTGTCGAACGAACCTGTCTTAATGTCGGGGCTTAGGAAGACAAATGGATACTCAGTAATATACACTTTACTCTTACTCTTATACTCTTTTTTTAAATATTTATTTACCTTAAATCCGAATTTCTGTGGTTAATCCTGATGAATATTTCCGTGATTTCCCCCCCATTCTGGATGGCTCGGCTCGTTTCCTGGGAATTTAAGCATCGAGCTGTCGCCAGATTCTGAACGGGATAGACCTGTGTGATTGCACGTATCCCACCGTACATGTGAAGTATTAGAAAGTCTGCGGAATCAATAAGGAAACGGGAAAGAGACCGTGAACGAAAGTGGGCGGTGCTTAACATCCATTCCTCTCACTCGTGGGAACTCTCACTCCTGGCTGACGACGAGGTTCTGGGAACTCGCGATTCGCAGAAAAAAGACGGGGTATTCTCAGATTATCGAAGGGGAAAAGTATGCCACCGTTTTCCACTGGACTAAGCTCCGCCCAACGGCAAGTCTCTTTCTCGGTACGGGGTGGTGTCACGGGTGGTATATGGAAGGAGATGCATAGTAATAGCTGGTGGTTGAGCGTGAAATCCTCTGACAGTTCCTCATTTCGTATTTATTTTATGATGCTTTGTTGCAGAGTGATATGCGTTCAAAGTCCAAGGGGGTAACGAGTTTACCACACCTATGATTCCCGTTTTCAAATTGGTGAAGCTTGAAGCAGTAGTCCGGCAGACGTTGACGAAACCTTCTCCTTGACGTACGGGCTGAGAATCATCATTTCAATTTCAAAGATGAGAGTTTTACTATATTTGTGAGGGTGGCACGAGAGCCGGTTTTTCGACCACCTGGAAAAGTGGGGGAAAGTGATGGAAAGATCCTTATCTCTGTCCAGTTTTTGTCAGGATATGGAGTGAAGCCTCATCGAAAATAATGCATGGAATGGTTGGGAATCATTCCTCTTGCTTAGGCTGAGTTGATCTGGATTTTGTTGGTTAGAAACGATCCTTACCGCAAACCATTGCCTTTATCTCTGGAAATCTAGTTTACTTTGAAGATGTAGAAATTGCCAGTTCGCAAGATAACCGTGAGCATAAATTATTAATGCTGTATAGGATGTGCTACAAAAATGAGTAAACTATGAAAGAAATGAGCACACGAGTATCATGCGTACTTACACTGTTCAAAGGTATTTATTGAAAGTACTAGGATTACACACGTGGCAAAACTGCTGTAACTCGTTCTAAGAATGACTTACTTGCAATTGCATGGAGAGGAAGAGGGATTGGTTCATTCATCCATCTTTGGATGGGAAGCATTCGTTGCTAGAAACTTCACTCATTCGTTCTTATTCGTTCAGGTTTATTGATATAGAGCCACAAAACAACGATGAATTCCAATGGATTGATTAAATTTGATTTATTATGATGAAACAGTACCAAACCAGGGTCACAGAGGCAATTAATTGCTAAGGTGTTTGGACACTTGATTTCGTAGATTCCTTGAGAGACGACTCATCCCCAAAAGACACTCTTCTACGACTCAAGATATTTCGCTGCGAAAAACATTGAATGAATACCAGGGAAAGTCTCCTAGCCCTTCTCTTGGAGAGCGCTGGAATACTGCTCCGATAAGGGAACGAAGTCATGGAGAAGTTTCTGGAGGGGTGTCCGTTATACGGCTGTGATCGTCATTCCAAATTGCGTTAAGTAATACAGGACGAGACACCTCGTCGGTTCCTTCAGGCTTCGGCGCCATCACTTCTCGTTTCCCTCATCAGAAACCAACTCATGATTTCGAACTCTTTTGCAGTTAAGATTGAAAGGCCTCGAGTGGCAGTCAACAGCTGGCCGCAGTGACGTCTTCAGATCCCGAACTAAATTGGACGACTCCTGGGTATGAAAGAGAATTTAGGAAGGGATACGCTTTAAAATATTCGATTTGTGGATGTATTTCGAGATAGCGGATTCAATCATGGATGTGGTGATGAAGGAATCTCGCGTGGTCCACATACAGACTCGTCCATTTTCAGTTATGGAAATTTGATTTCACAGTAAGCAGATTATTTTTCGTCCAAGATAATTCTACCTGCGGCTGACTTTCCGTATGAAAAAGTAAGGAGAGTATTTTCCGGTACCTTTAGACATTAAACTTTACTTTTTCGTCAATTTTGCATCTTTGATGCATGGTTCTTTCTACATAGAAGTGTTGCAGTGATTTCAGATATGTATCGAGCATCCAGCAACACTGTGTGATGTGCCTATGCATCCTTCATATACGAGACAGCTTGGCTTTTGCTCCTGTCCAAAGCCATCAGGCATATATCAAGCTAGGCAGGCCGTCGGATTTTTTTTATTGAGGGGAGGGGGGCAGACTTACATCAACTGAAATGTGATCAAGAGAGTAATGTGGTTACTGATTACGCATTGAGAGGGAACTATCTGATTACGGTAATATATTACTTTTACTTCAAAAAGAACCAGTAGACAATTGCCGACGAAATACCTGCCTCAACACAGTGTTTTGATTTTGTTTCATTGATTCATCTCAAGTGATTCTTAAGAATGCATGCGAAAACTCTTGAAGGATTTTTTCAGATTTTTTTTATAATTCTCAGAGTAGCCTTTGTTGCGCTTGGGTTTCGTGACAGGTGCTATCAGGTGTTAAACCAGGCCCCCCACCCTCATCCCAATCTCATAAACCTGACAAGGTCGCAATAACAGGGTGAGAAACGGATTACATGTTATATATTGTATGTACCCGCAATATTGTTGATAAGAGCTACTGGAGTTACGTCAGTGCTATGTTCGAATCTGATCAAGAATTACCGGTCGGTCTGGTTTCATACCATGAAATATAGGCGAGAGGGAGGAGAAATTAAACCAGGCGATGATTATGCCTTGAACTCAAAAATACTTTCTTCCTTTTCTCTTTGATCATTTGGTATGACACGGTGCAGGAGGGGGGATCAGTACGAGACTATCCCCTGCATTTCTGTAATCATTTCTCGTATCATTTCATGCCACGTTTTATCTTGGCTTCGATAAATAGTATTCGTTATCAGTTCAGGTAGTATTGTCATTGAGCTTTGAAGCAATCCAGGTGTACAGAGCTCAAGCTTGTATCACACGTGAGAAATTTGGATTCCAAAGTGCTCTTTGATCGCTACTGTAAAAGTGCATGCGATGATAATTTTATGGCATTCATTATTGATGCATTTTGATATATTTTAAAACGAATTCCCTGGTGTCTGAGAGGGGGGGTGGAAAATGCAGGATTGGTTTGGGAAGAGAAAGAGCGAGATGCGAGATGAGTGGAAAGGGGTGAGGGAGAACTTTCTATGCCTGAGGGTGGATTCAAGGGGCCATTCCTCCATCCAATGACCTTTATCTCTAAATCCAGCCTGTCTGTACTCAACTAGTACCAACTAGTATCAACCGATGTACTTGTGCCCATGTAAAAGAACCGAAGGTTACTGGATCGGAATGTGGGTTGGAGAAGGAAAAAAAGAGCGTAGTTCATCTTGAACCAAAGCCTCTCGCGACGAATGAAGGGAATGAACCTGATGTTGCGTGGCATTATTCTTCTCACGTCCAAGGCTCTTCACCGAGGAGGGGAATACTGAGTTATAATTTTACTCGTATGCTACCAAGCATGCACAGGTATTCCAGTACTAAGACGGATGTCCAGTCTCTCTTCCACTCTAGACGTCCATAGCCGATTTTTGGCTTCAACAAAATATGACGTAATCTCTTGTAAAATTGCTGTAATATGTCAACCAATGGAATGTCTTTGATGATGAAATTTAACTATGGGAAAAGTCGGTGATTGTGCGACTTATTTCGTTGGGTGGACGGGATTAAAAAAATGAAAAAAATGGTAGTACCGTCTGGACAACCTCGCTTGAAAGAACTCGTATTTACTAGTAGCATCACGTCTAACGGCAGATTCCCTCATTGCTACTTGTCAAGGAAGGAATCTTCAGCAAAGCTTGGGTATCTTGTGTAATTAAAACCTTCCGAAATATATTTATATTCAGTACAATACTTTGGATGTTCGATATAGCATCGGTCTTAACGATCATCAACTTTGGCAAATAGCCTAGACAGGACAAGGTATTGACCGAGACTGAATATATTTTAATACATGCATGGCCTATTATGTACACGTGTGTGAACTGTTGTGCATGACTGTAGGGGGAGAAAAGTTCTCGACGCTGTTCTGTGGCTCCGCGGCCATTCGTTCTCTTTCCCGACACCCCCAAGGTGAATTCGTTGCCAGAGGGTAGAGGGAGGAGAGAGAGAGAATGAATGTAGAGGGGTCAGGGTCATTCGCAACGTAGATAGAATTCTTTTCACCTAGAATTCTACCTGGTTTGATTGCTCGAAATATAACGTCTTCCATCAAATGACGATGTTCTTGTTTATCTGGTCCTGCCGAGTTGAAAAGCATCAGGCAAATATCCGAGACTTATAAACTTTGTCCTACCCGGTAAGTGTTAATGCAAAAACAGTAGAAATTATTTTCCATTCATTCGTCGTCTTCAGGCCTTTATTATTCCGGTAATGCAATAGGAAGCAAAGGGTTTGAAGAGGATATTTAAGAAATAAACTCAGCTAAACTAAAATAATAAACTAAAAGCATTAGAGACCTTTTTCTTCCACGAGTATTGTGGATGTCGGCTGTTTTTGCACCAGGAAGTTGATAGAGTTGAAGGTATTGAAAGTGGTACCTCGCTTTCTTTGCCGATCGGTCCATTGACCATCTGCAGTAATCACGTGACGAAAGGAATGATGTGGTAAAAAATAGACCCTTGGGCAATATTATCTCCTTGAAGGAATTCGGCTGGGGTTTTCCCCTCCTTAACACTCAGCTTCTCTGAACCCTTCATGTCTGATTGCAGGCATGTCCTTCACTCTATACCCTGCTAGCAGAATTGAAGGAGGCTTATAAAAGGTGACTCTCTTTCCCATCCCTAGAAGTGAAGACCATGTCATTCTTCCCGAGAGTTATCCTTTTTTTTTAGGAGCAAACAGCGAAAACTTATAAGAAATATACAGCTTTATTCATGCCGAACATTGAAACGGATCAGATCGCCTGATCAGAGCCCTGATTCCATAATTAAACTTGGGGATTTCCTCTAGGTTGTCTCGTCTAAAGTTCTTCCTACGAGGTTTTTTCATATGCTCTCCTTGGAAAGGTAAGGTTCATAATATTTTTGTATTTTCTGTGGTAAATTCACTCTAACCCGGCACCTAACAGGAAATTTTCGTTGTTTCTATTTTACATCGTGAAGGGCCCATTTTGATCTGATGTCTTTTCTTGCTAATGAAGCGAACTTAATGTTTTGGGCTACCCATTCCAGTATCCTTCATTCAATATACTGTATATTCCTCCTTTCCCCCCTCCCCCTATAAAAAATCGCAACCAAGGCTAAAACGAGCCCGAGTCAACTTTACAGTGCGTAAATTTTTTATTTCTTTCATTATCTTCACGGACTAAAGAAAGAAAGAGGGTAGTATGGTTTCTCACACTGATCCCTGTACGGAGGTCTCGGAAGAGGTCATCATGTTGAAGGGTCTGGGGACTCTCATCCTCATTTCATCACTCCCTTTCATTACTCTCCTATGAGGTGCTCTGGAGATAGCTGCAAAGATTGATTTTGTGTTTAATGGGGAGACCTTCGTTCATTCCCGTTGGAATCGCAGCTGCGGTCCCCTACGATGAGGCGGTGAGTGTGAAAGTGAATGAATCCATCCCTGGTCGACAAAAGTTGTAAGGTGTTCCTCCCAATAGATTTTCCGCATATTTATGTGAGCTTACAGAGTGTTATTCAAAGATAAGACCTGCACTCTCTCGTTGTCGGAGAAATTCATTCCAGACTGCTGCGCTTTCGCGTGGAGCAATGCTGCGCATTGCTTCACGTGCACTCATTGGTTTTTCTGCGTGTTTTCCATATATTACCAGAGACAAGACCCTGGTCTCCCTCGTGTGTTTTGATCGTCATGCAGATGCGCGAGACTTTACTTGGGAGTTCAGGTCTTGTCACGACAACCTGACCTGCTTTCCATCATCTTTTCGCAGATCAGATCTGGAGATGTTTCATTTTATCCTCATTATGTGACAAGGAGGACAGGATCATTGGAATTTTTGGATTTCAGTGACTGTTTCCTTGTTTCTCATGTTAGTTTCATGCAATTTTGTTAAGGCCCGGTAAGGGCCACATGGCACGAGGCCCTATGTGATGCCATGTGTCAGTTCTTATCACCTGTCAAAGACCTTCACGTCCAGAATTTCTTATTTCTTTGTTGCGACTCTGGAGAATCTGTCTTTTTCTTCAGTTTCCAAGGTAAAATATCGAATTAAGGTGCATCCCATATTCAGGGAGATTATTGGTAATTACATCTATCTCTCCGTTCAACCTTAATATGATGGACCATCTCAAGACCCTTTGAATTCTCTCTAATCAATGGCACGAATCCCATCAGGCTTGGGCCTATTGTCAATGGGCAGGTCTGGATATTCAAATAGCTGTACCTGTTGATCGTGCATGAAGGAAAAATGTCAAACTCGATTTTCCTCCATTTCCATCCTGTTTCTGGCATGGGAATGGTGCGAGGAAGCCCTGCAATAAGTTGTTTATGTCATGCGAATGGCCGGGAGGGAAGATTGGATGGAGGAGAGGACGAAAGAAAGCCAGGGGACGGCCGGGAATTGAACCCGGGCCTCCTGATTACCGGTCAGGTGTGCTTCCATTACACCACCGAACCCAGGACATTCCTTCGTGCCTCTCACTGACATCCTTATCATGACATTTACATTTCCATCTCGATTTCCTTTTTACACATCATCACGCATCCGCTCGATACTGGCAAAGTATTTCGTGCTCGAATGAAAAATATCAAGAAGGCCGATAAGGATGTGAGAAAGTCAAATAAAATTAAGTATAATAAAATACGCTAGGGTAAGGGAGGAAGGAGATGGAAAATGAAAAGATTTGAGGAAAAATAAATAACCAAGAGAGAATGTAAAATGAAAGCAAGTGAATGAAGTGTGAGACGCCGGGGCAGGTGGGAAAGGGGGGGGGGGGGATTTTGGAATTTAAGGGGGGGTTTCACTTTTTCAATCCAGAATTTTCTCGCATCTGTTGCGATAGATGGGGTCAGGGAGTTTCACCCTGTAATGCATGATTTTTTCTTTTTCGGCTAAAAAAATCTGGTAGGTTTCACTCACGTCCTAAAACACGGGTCAAGTGGAAAAAATAAAAATAAAAATCAAATTTGTAAGCAGTAGGCTCGAAAATGTTATTGTTGCTCATTTGCTACAAACAGCATTTTCAGCTTTCTAACCCAGGCTGCATGGATGCTAGAGAGCTCAGTCGGTCCGTCAACATTCGTACACACCTCAACACAAAAGAAAAAGTAAAAATACGGATGAGCCTGGACCCTGGATTAGCGCAAAGTTTAAGAAAATTGAGTAAAAAACTTCAATCTGCCGTACGACGAAGCCATATTGGTATTATTAGTAATTTGCTTACCACCAGGAGTGTATGGCACCTAGCGTCCGCATAGTTGCTAGTTATAAGGACCGGACAGTTGCACATCTGCTACGAAAAGATTTACCTCAGGAGCTCGCAACCTGCGCATTCATTCTAAAAATGTTTACTTGGTATGTAGCATATCTGCTACGTCATGCATTAAAGTTAACGTGCTCAATAGATAAGGTAGTAAGATCTTCAAGGTGGTGGTTGGTGGTAAAATGTATGCCCGTAGGTTTGTTTTACTTTAGTTTTGCATAGCGAATTTGCTCTTTAGCGCCACCGCTGAAAGGTCTGCTTCGCCGACACTTCATTAAAACCTGTCCCTAATATGTTTTAATGACGAGCGAACTCTCTTATCTTTGCGGTTCATCTGTTTCTTAAAGACTATTAAGGGCGGGTTGGGGAACAGCTCCTTAAAATCATTGGAAAGTTGCAATTCGCGAAATTGAACATGGATCAAACTTCGAATCTTTGTAGCTTTAGCGTTATAGCGCAAACAAAAGACAGGACGTCTTGCAGTGGGATAGTGTCGGGGTTGTGGGTTTTCGGGTGGAAGAATTCTCGATTTAAGGAGGTCGGAGCGGGTGACTATGCGCGCTTTGGAGAAAGTCATTAGCTTTTTAGGTATTTCTAATTCTTTTTCATTTGACTAAAGTCCTCCTGCCCTTTTGTATCCGTACGGATCCCGGTTGCATTAAGTGTTGTGGTTGGGTGCAGGACTTCCTTTGAAGCCTTTTTGTACATGACTTAACGGCAGGTGTAGGTGTCGTGTCCCTTGTCTCGATGCGTATGGATAGATTTGATAGTAACAATATGTTCATGTCCAAATATGGTTTAAGGAAAAGATAGTTCGTTTGTTTCCTAATGGTGCGACGAAAGGCAGAGCAAAGACTTAGACTATCCGTTGTCCATTAAATCTCATCCGACGATATCTTGTTATTACTGTTACGCAAGATAAAATCTTATAGTGGGGCGTGATAAAATCGAGGCGGAAACGGGAAGAGGTCGCAGTTTTGTCAGCGGTTGCTGTCGCGACGTCATCGGAGAGTAGCATGGGCGCTCCTTTGGGCCCCCCAACGAAAAAGGGGGAGGGGACGACGAAGAAATAAAACGTGGAATTCATCCACGTCAGCGTTTTCATTAGGGAGTTCCGAAACAGTTAATGGGAGCTTTCTTCCAATGAAAATTCTTCTGAAAACATCGCCTTTGACTTTTGATTTGATTGGAGTCTGCAGGAAATCATGGAGATTTATGTGCTAATCCGAAGTTTGCAAGTTGTCCTTAAAAAGAAATAATAAAAAATTCGAATGCGGGTTTTTACATGATTGAGATTTATTGAGTTCTTGAAAGAAAAACTGCCATTCCCCTTTTTTCCCCCAGTATTTCATTATCCGTTGTTCATGGTTGACTCTAAAGAGAAAGCATACGAGTAGCAAATAATGATAGAATGGTCTTATAAAAAATGGAAAGTAAAACCGATCCTGCTCGTCCACTTTCAAGTCTCATGTGTAGCCTATTTCTTTTCAGTTGCATTTCTTTATTTTATGGCAACAGAGGCTTGTCAGCCTGCGGGGTTTGGATTCTCAACTTTGAAAATGAAGAAACTGAAAACCACTGAATACCACTAAAACTGATATTACATCTGGAGATCTGTAGCTTTTATTCATGCTTTCTCACTCTTGGCAGGATTTTGATTTACAGCCGCAGTCTCTTGATGCTCTTCAGTACGTCAATCCTAATGAATTGGTAAATTTGGAATTTTATGCCTTAGCTATCATTAGTAGCAGTTTTGCATGCAAGCATTCTGTTTCAACTGAAAGTCTTTGTCTAAATCCATTTCACCCAGTCTGAACTGATAGATGGGAAGCAAGTCGATCTCGAAAGATACCACTATAGAAGGGAGCTTACTAAGCTAAAATATCCGTGATCTTTTGTAAGTTTCATAGCTTCATTCCCACTTAGTTTCGGGATAAAGCTGATACTAAAAAATATTTCCAATGATTTGATTCAGTTTTGTAGGACCAAAGATACCATACATGATTTTTCAAATCAAGCCTATCTTTTCAAGCCTTTTCATTTTATTTTACTTTAATGTTAATATCGCAAGCCAGCCTCATTCAAATCAGTCAGTTGTTTCCTAAAGTTGCCTGTATAGTCTCTTTTTGCTTCTCATTTTGTTGAGGCTTTGTGGCTCTTTTGTTATGCCTTTGGTGTTTTTGTCCGAATTGAGCGCAGAGGAGTTGCGGATGAGGACTGCAACTTTGCTTCCTGCGAAAATAAACATTGTGAAGTTTAGGGTTGCTGCGCATGGTGTTATAGGTGACATGTTAAGGCATAGCATTGTTTGGGAGATGGTTCCGGTGATTAGATGCGAGATTAAGGAGTTCTGGCTTTCATCATGATTGTTCTGTCCGTCAGGAACCCCCTATGCCACGCCAAGGGCATGCCCCCTCGTTTCAAGGCTTTTCCCCAGGGCCCGGGGAACATGCGATCGGTTCCCTTCCTCCCTGGCTTTTTTTCCCTTAAATAAATCTTCCCAGGTTCTCGTCATTTTAAAAGATAAAATCGGCATTTTAAGTGCGCGCTCTGTAGAAAGGGAGGAGGGAAAAACGTAGAACCTTGAATGATTGATGGCACGGAGCAGACAATCCCTAGTCTGACAGGCAAACAGCGTCTCTTACCCAGCGCGTGGCAATGCAGGTACTTTCTAAAAGCCCTCACAGCTGTCTTGTATGTCCGAGAAAATATTGTAGTTCTTAAGTCATGTTGCGGCAGGTTTCGCATCTATTTCATTAATTCGTCTCTGTACGTCATATTGATATTTGTGACTAGAAATACGTCATGTTTTCCAACTTTTTTCTTGGAAGGGGGTAGCAATGTTGCATTGATATTTGGTTGTCTGTGTAGCTGTGGACTGCGTATCTCCTTTTCTCGAAGCTCTCTCGCCTTGGCGAGATATTTTACGTCAGAGTCTGAACGTGTTGCTCGAACCGGATTCGGCTGGGATTGGAAGTAGAGAAAATGGCAGTTCTGATAGAGGGGGGGAGAAAAGGATGGGATGAGATCCAGAATCCCCTCAGGGTGTTCACGGTCTGGATTCCTTTCTTTCTCGACGAGGCACCTTTTGCTGTGTGTGATCAATACCCCGTCATCATCAGTCAGACCCAAAGGCCTGTAAGTCCTTGAAGAAGGTCTATGCGCCACAGATGACATTGAATATATTACGTGTGGGTCTCTTTCGGTGCAATGGTGTTGCAAAAGCCTGCGGTTGAATGTGAAAGGACAAGGGCGAAATTTTCACCCTTTAATTGTGTGGTCCTTACTAGACTGCGTAGGATTCGCCCATCTAATTTTGAAAGAGCGTCCTTTAAATTTATATATATATATAAAGTGAGTGGGAAAAGAAAATAGAGTTAAGTGTCACGCAATTCGCAGAATGGCGTTTTCCTCGAATCAAAAGCCAGACATTTCGGAGGACACGTGTTGCTTTGCTGAAAGTGTGCCTAACTTCTATTGGGCGATCCCTCCCGCGGACACTTGTGACCACTGCCTTCCTTTGTTTCGTAAGAAGATACCTGTGTCATCTTATGAATGATAGAGCAGCTCTTGGTAAGCTGTCACATCTGCATCATTGCGCATCCAAAAAAATAATATTCATGGTCGATGTACTTTGTGCGTGACACCCGGCATAGTGCATTCCTCTAGGAAGGAAAATTTCTATTTCTTTCCATTTGTAGACCATTTCCATTTTCCATTGGAAGTTGCACGAGAGACAAGCCCAGGGTCCCTTCCCCTGTTTTTTTTTTTCCCCAACTCCAATTTTAGGCTTTTTTTTTCAGGGACAACCAAGATGAAAAGTTACTTTCGAAGCTACTTATCCGTTTTCCTATTCATCTTTCGCAATTCCTTATCTTGGAAAATTTATTATAATAAATTCAGTCGGATCTTAGAGCAATGTTTATGCTCCATCAAACTACCGAAACACTTTTCTCCTCAAATTATTCGGCCATATGATTTTTTATCGTCGTATTTTCGTGGAAATATAGTGGGATTTGTCTTAGAATCTCAATGTGGAAAAAAATAAGACAATTTTCGCGAGTTGGCAAATGGATTTTCATGGTATTTTGTGGGTCTCTCTTGAAAAGGCGTAAGTCAGCGGTTTTAAAACTTTTTACGCGCCCCCCCTGGCGACCCTGGCTCGGCGTCGCGCTCCCTTTCTCCCTGAGAGGAGCACCTATAAGATTGCAATCCGTTTCCTATTTTTCCATTCGTCGCATGAAAAAAACATCCGTGGGGTATTTTCAACGTTTCAGGGACCAGGTCACAGCTAGGAAACGGAATATCATTCGCGTAATTTCCCGAGAACGACGCTCACATGTTTCCGGGTCCGCAAATGATCGAATCTGGACTGGACGGTGACAATAACGGCGCAAACCTCATTTTCAAAGACTTGACAGAAAAATGCCTTCAGAAATTTTGCCCTGCCTCTTGAACCCAGCTCTTCTGCATCACTGAGTTTCTCCAAGCATTCATTTCGACATTAATGTATCATCCGTGCCTCCCGTTCTGTTTAAAGCATTCAAGTTATAGCCCGAAAGGACGCACGATTCATTTGTCATCTTCATTCGAATCGTAGTAAATCGCCGATGTAAATGTACACCCCTTGAAAAAAGGAATCGAATTTAAAAGTCTGCCCCCCTGAATTGCTTTCATTTAGACTTGTACTCCTGGAGAAAGTACCAGAGAGACCTGACGGATTGTGACCTTTTTAGAGTCAAAAAGAGTTTGATCAATAAAATATTCCATAGTTTTTTAAATTGCACATTGTTGTAGATAATAAAAAGTAACTCCCATGACCTATCGCGCCCCCCAGTTTGAGAACCCCTGGCGTAAGTAGTGGGTGAGCATGGATGGCAAATGCTCCTCTCCCTTCCCTGCCGAATGTGTGGGAGGAGGATACCTTTTGACTTGTTGCTTTTTTTTCAAGTTAGATGCATTATCACGACTTGCGGATCGAGTTCTGGAATGCGCATTTGCGAAACTCCTCCCATTCCTGGTGTTCGGAGCCATTTGTATCTGTCTTTCCAAAATGTTCATTCGCCTGTATTGATACTTGTGAAGGGTTTGGCCTTTCTCCGTTGAGGCGCGTCATCTGTTGGAAAGGAAAGGTGAGAGGGCCGGTTCCCGTTTCATCCAATAGGTGTCTCATCGCACCTCGTTTGACCATGATGAAAGGAAGTCACGACATACTAATGGAATTCACTGCATGTGAAACATTACTTTCTTTTGCACAACTCATACATGAAGGCCTTGAGAAGAGCTTCAATATACGGAAGCGTTTTCCTCGTGTCGACTCCTGCATGCATTTTCCTTTATGACAGAAATCTTGTTCGCGACCGTTGGAGTTGCATTGCTGCTTTGTCAATAAGTGTAAGTGCGAGCTCATTCTGCTATAGATCTGTTATTCACTGCCAGTTTGATGGTCTCGTCTTTCCTGGCCATATTATTAAAAATAAGTAATAGCGACCCAATCGATTCTCCTGTTTGAATTTCTGACATTGCATTGCGGCTTTTGATATCGAACATACAGTATGACTCCATTTCGCGACCCTTGATTTCGAGAACTGCAAAACAAAACATCACTGACCTGAGTGGGTAAAATTTCATTTCAATCTATCGATTATAGAGATAAGTAGAATTTCCATTTCTCCGAGCCTTTTTCGAATTCCCAGATATAACCAACTTTTGATATTGGGAACGATCTTCATGATATTAACTATGGGATTATGTGAAAAATGGAAAGGAAAAAGGATTTCAAGAAAACTAATCGCGAAATGCCCCGAAAAAATTACTTTCATGTCATATCTCAATCGTTGCTAGTCGATTTTTCTAATCAACCCTCCCCTTTATTCTGTAAGTCGGGAGCATGTTTCTTTTATGTTCCCTTTTTGATGCAGGAGGGAGGAGAAAACTTCAGTGACAGACAGGGGCTGTAAATATGTGAATATGAATGAATTTGCAATGGAAGATTCGAGTTCTTTCACTACCTGACATTTCCGTTAACGAAGTTGTTCCGGGAATCCGAATCCGGATCTGACTCAAATTGATGCCAATTTCTCTTTGCGGCTCTGTTCCACTTGAACCTTTGTGAAGAGTGGGAGGCAGAGAGAATTGAGAGTCATGCCTTTTAAAACTTGATTCTATTCTTCTAACGAAGTTAAGAGGTATAGGGCATGCCGTGGAGTATCACCCGAGCGCCACTAGGACCAGAGCAAACTGTATGACTATCATCAAGGGCAGTCAATCTACGTTGTACCTGTGATCGCTACTATAGTTTATGAATCGTGTTAAAGTAATAGGAATATCAGAGGATTCGCCTCTGAAAACTTTCTATGAAGTCCATTTTACTCGTCCTTATCAACTTTAACTGTATGAATTAAGTTGATCTGACGCGTGCCCAAGAATCATGAATCCACGCAGAACGTCCTTAATCACCGCATTTGGAGATTCGAGAGAATGAAGAAGTGGCCAAAGTTAACTCATCGCTCGCTCTTAGAAATCGTATTTTCGCTTATTAATGTTATTGTTTGTTTCATAACCTGACAAACTGGAACAAAACTTATCGCAACGCATCATGCCATGCATTGAGCAGAATTGAACCGATTCGTTCCCTCTGCTGCGGAAAGGCTCATGAAAAAAAAACTCGAGAAATCCCAAGAAATCGTTATTCGTAATCCACAATAAAAGCAACAGGTCCTCCGGAGAATTTTTTCCCAGAAGAGTTGCTATCGAGCTTGAGACTTGGGAGTCCTAAGTCTCCAATTTTGGAATCTGTCGCCCATTTTCTGTTTCTTATTGTAGGTAAAGTCGGGATTTATAGCTGTATAAGCTGGACGCAAGTTTTGCGACTTCTCTTATTTATAGTAATGCAGCGTGGCGAAAGCTTGGCGAAACTTAGCTAAAATGCACCATATATGCACCAAATACCATTCCCTGCCTTGAGTGGGTTCTTAACCTGGGATCCATGGACCCCCAGGGAGTCCATGGGTAATATGTATTGATAATACTTGTGGAGGTCTGGGGGGGTCCGTAGGTGCAAAAAGGTTAAGAACCCCTGCTGCCTTGGAATGAGTTCAGACTATTCCCTTCGAAACCAGAGGACTTACTATGGAGAAGTTCTTTGGCAACGTGTTTGTCAGTCTTCATTTGCCGCAATGAAATTAAGGGGTTTATATAGACACAAGCTGGGTTACCCGGCGTTGCCCGGGATATTTTTTAGGAGTAATATAGCTGTTCTTCTTTTATGTGATTTTTTGTTAGTGCTTATTTGTCTAAGTCCGGCCAGACCGACGGGGACGGGAGCACTGCTCTGGCCATTTTATTATTTTATTATTTTTCATTTTTTATTATTTTTTTAAAAGTTGTTTTATATTAATTCTTAACTCAAATGGGCTCTTTCACAAAAATCTAAATTAAATGAGTTTCTCAATGATATTCTTATTTCACAGGAAAAGCTAAACTCCATTTTCTCACACATATTCTTACTGCACTGAAAAAATTCTAAATTCTAAAATGTCTCAATCATTCGCTGCAATGCTTGAGAAATCTAGCTGGCCTGGGACACCCTTTTTGGGACCCCGAGACCCCCCCCGGAGCCGCCCCCCCTGACCCCGACCCCCCTATGACCTGCTACTGGACAGACCCCACCATCCTGCGAAGGTTTCAGGTCGATATCTCCAACGGTGTCCGAATGCATAGCGTCAGATGGACAGAGACAGACAGAGATCCTTGCTTATAGAGATAGATTTTCCTGAGATGTGGAAGTTGGGTAGCTGGGATTTTGCCTTAACAAAATGACAGTTTTTTTCCAATATAAAAAGTGACTTATCTCATGATAGATAGGATATAGTTCGTTTTCTGATCGAAGCTGCTGCAACCTCCCAGTTTTCTACCTAGGTGAAGCAGGTTTCACTGCCGTTACGAAACGCCTCAGATATGTGATAATAGAGAGATTTATTTTCTCGATGGAATCGAGCAATTGCCAAGGACGATTTCAGATTTCCAATCTCACCCTGGATGGCATCATAACGGGGAAATAACGAAATCTATGGATTGAATGGTCACAATGCACCATTAAATTTAATTAAAGTTCTGTGAAAGTTCATCGATGCACATACTGGTCAACAGTAGCACCTGATGTAAGTGTGTTAAGTGTTAAGTAACGCCTTTGTGCCTTTCATGCGTATTGTGAATTTGTTCCGAGTTCCCAATGACGCCTATGATGGACACCCTTCATCACTTTTGAATTCCTGTTTTCTACGAGGACTGAAAACCGACAGGAACATGAACCGTACTAAGTGTATCAGAAAGGACGCACCTTCGAGACACGAGTAATTTTACTTCATAGATCGTAAGCGTGTCATTCTAGGTGATGCTCTCAACAATGGCTTCGTACATGACTGATGAGAAAATTGGTACATTGTGTGCATGACCGACATTGGTGCAAAATTTAAACGTTTGTTGCAATAAGGTATTTTCCCAATGGTGCACCCTTTCTGATTCACTCTGTCCCTTTTCAAAATAAACCTTGTCGATTGGCATAAACATTTTGTCAGCTACAGGGTACTCCTGACCTGTGAGCGCATGGAAGTAATGGCCATTGCACACTTAGCGTGTGACGTGTGCGATTTCGACACACATGCGGCATGCGTCTGCATGCGTCCACATGCGTTCGAATGCAAGGGAACTCGCGTGTACATTTATGCCCACAAGCCTTTACAAGTATAAAGGAATCGCAATCACAACATTTTAAGTAGGGTTTTCTTTCATTAATCCGAATCTATATTTTAATGCGATGTATTGGATTGTCCCTCCATAACTGGCATCAAATTTAGGATTTTTCTTCTTGACGGTTTTGTCACTAAATCTGTGGAATGACCTATTTGCGATGAGAGCATGCCATAAACACGCGTGTTCCCTTGCATTCGAACGCATGTGGATGCATGCCGACACGCAAGCCGCATGCATGCCGAAATCTCACGCGTCACTCGCTGAGTGAATCGGCCTTAATTCTGAGCATGAAGGTGCTCGGTGCAATCAAATGTATAACATTTTAATGATTATTATTTTCACATGCATTAACATGTATATACACCGCATCCGAATGCATACACATCACGTACATACGATCTTCTGCATGCGGTAATTTGTCAGCTAATAACTGCGTATGGGCCCAAGTTAAAAAATGAAGCCTCAATTTTCATTTTCCATACCTGCGCCTGGGGATACGCTAATTCATTTTAAACCTGCTTCTGAAAAGGTTAACCTCCGATGTTTTATTTCTCGGAAAATATAATTGGAGACAGACCCCTCGGGCTGCAGACGCGCGAGAAAACAGGAAAGGTAGAAGGAAACGATGAAGAATCGATTCCCAAGGTGGACGACGTGCATCCTCCGTCTCTTCACTTGTTTCGTAAGAGATCCCCCCCTCGAGCCTCCTTACTGCACTGGATCGAGGATCAGAAATTGATCAGACTTGTTATCTCATCACGATATATCCTTTCTCGGTGCATCAAATAATTCATTCTGATGGGTAAAACGGCACGAATTCGTTCAATCTTGTTTGCGGTTCTCAAGAAACTTGTCTGTGAGGTAGAAAAAAAAAGTTTTGTCTGTGAAGAACTCGTCCGGTTTCGATGGCGGATCCGGAACCGGATGTAAAAAGGGATTCAACAAGTGGCGTTTTACGTCAGCGAGTATAATGCTGCATTTCCTCTCTGAATGGCTCATATCCGCGTATATTCAGTGATGTCTTTGGAGTCTAATATTTTTTGTAGACCCAAAATTATTTGGTACTTATAGTGGTTTTCCAGAACCAGAAATTCTTTGCTGTCAGTCTGGTTGTACCACGTATTTTCAGCTTGCCACTTTCTAATCCGACGAAAGGCAGCCTCTGTCGGTTTTCTCACACTCGAGTATCAAGTTTTGTTGCGAAAGGCAATCCTCTGTCGTTGTCATTGTTGCTCGTTGTGTGTCAGTGTATTGTTAGTAGGGGACTGCTGGATACCTAAATATTCATACCTGGAACTTTTGAAACTGTCGAATGTACAGCTGATATAACAGGTGTCGACTCCGCTCGATGTAACATTCCTCTGTCAAATGACAGTCGCGAAAAAAATCAATGCTGACTTTTATTATTTTTATGTCCTTGAAACACTTTGAACGCCTGTGTCTCAGGAGTGTGGGAGGTTCTGTCGAAGGTTACCCTTTTTCCAAGAAAGCTCCTGATATCGGGAAAGACAATGTTACGTCAGAGTGTGGTAGACATTATCTTGGAAAATACTGAAAAAGACAAGGAGACAAAAGACAAGGACAAGGAGACTGAGGGACTGAGATAAGCTCGAGAGGAGGACGGGAGGTGTTGAAAGAGTTACAGCTCCTGTTCCTTCATCTCTATCGGGTTATCCAGGGGATCTGTTTCAAGGTGAGCGAGAAGTGAACTGGCGAAAATCGTGCTCAGAGCGAGACTGGTTGCTGGTGATCCCCGTTACCAGACCTGAGATAATTGTCATTACAATATCCTTACTCCCCCCTCCGTCTGTCAAATGTCTGTCCATGAAAATTAAAAATTCAGCTACCTGATTCCCAATGGAAAAAAAGTGTTCCACATTCATTTCGAGCCGGAATGACGTATTTATAATCGCACCCATGAGAGCAGGGGAAGTAGCCTGCAGAAATAATTTCTCTACTGCGTCATCGCTCCTTTTCATTGCGATATCCGAAAGTTGATGCAACTTTTATCATTTAGGAAAGCCAAGCAAAAAGTATTTTTTTTGCAAAACATTTATGGGAAATTCTGAGCTGAGGTAGTGAATAGTTGACATATTGAAGAAATGGATACATTTTTTGATATGACGATCCTTTAGCTTTAGTATTTTAGGTAATGGTTTTTCAAGGATAGGTATTCATATGAATTTCAGTATTCGAATATGGAAATGAATATTGACTCTTGTCTCAGTTGAATGGCGAATATGGGTAGAAACCCTTAAACCGATCGAATAAGAATACTTCTGAGTGGCACATATTGAGTATTTAAATATTTCTGAATAGATCCTCAATAAGTGTCAAAGCATGCAATTTGACTTTGACATATTAGGCTTAAAACGCGATATCGGCAGCATTCCTAGGCATTTCCCTAATTTTCAGTTAGGGTCTGGATCTACTGAGGGACTGAGAATGGCTGCGGCAAACAATTATACTAGATATACTAATTCAGGATTTAATGGGCTTGCTGGTCGAGTGCATTATGCTTGCGCAGGGTGCTTTCTTCTAATAAGAAGCTATTCAGAAAAACTGAGAGAAATCCCTGTTTAAATGTGAAATCTTGTATGATTATTGGTTGTCTGATTTGAATGTGGTAAGGGCATTCGATTATTCCACTAATCTGAATAGAATACCCGTCCCTGCGGTCCCTTTTTGCGTCCTCGTTTATTATGCCTTCCATGCAAGTCCCTTTTTGTCATGTCGCTGGCATGCCATGAGATGGCAGAGACGATGTCCCAGGGGCATAACGAGTGGATCTACTGCGTTTTCAAGGTCGACTTGAGGAATAACGGGAATATAAAGCCACTGAGAAAAATAAAGTATTATCGTACATCAAAACTTCCTTTTTAGGGGAGGAGGATGACGATAATCTGGAGTCTAGATTCGTCATGAGTCTACATCTGTATCTTGTTTTTATTTTTATTCACGAAGGGAAAAAAAGATTCGGGGTGAAACATGCCTCTGTATCTGAGGCGAACATTCTTCGGTCTGATTGGATCCTTGGTCTGAGACGGGAAGATGAGAAGAAAAGATTCGATCAATCGAAAGAGAGGTGGTGTTATTGTTCGCCTTGAAAAGTCGACACCTTCGTCTTCCCCAATGTCGACAGATTTTTTTTTCTCGTTTCCCTCTCATTCCTTCCTCATCACTCGTCTATTCTGAAACCAGTCTTGTTTGGGAAGCTGCAGGTGTACGTGATTCCTAAAAATCTCTCTGTATTATGGTGGGAACCTCGTTAACGAACCCGTATTGAGTCGGTGAGGCAGGGTGCTCTTCCTTCGTCAAACAGTGCCAGTATGCAACAGATCGACAGTGGCACCGAGTCTCTCAGCAGCACTAGCAGCACCGACATGGGCCCGGAACCCACGGGTCAGGTGGAGCCGGTCGCAGTCGTGCTAGAAGAGCCCGAGGAGAAACACCCTAACTCGAGCGTCCGAAATCGTCGAAGCAGCGTCGTCGACGCCGCCGACAACAGCAACACGAAGGGAAGCGATCACGTCGACAGCAAATGTCAGGAATGCGGGAAGCAGCGTCGAACGGGGGCGCCTGCGAAGTCCAACTCCAAATCCAAGCGGTTGAGTGACGTGTGGAAGATGCAGAGTAACGGGCGGAATCACCGGATCTTCAGTCTCCCTGACGTCGGGGATCCCGAGTTCCGGAAACGGAGGCTCTCCAAGTCTTGGAGCGATCCGACGAAGGAGCAGAAGAAGCGGCACTTGGATGAAGTGGGATGCTCAGACAGCAGCAGCTCAGAAGCGGAGGACGTGGAGGAGGCTGAAGCGAAGCGACGGGGAGTTCACTTCGCGAGCAACGTCGACTTGGAACCCGAGTCGAGCACGAGGAGGAAGTCCGGCATTGATGAAGAGTATGGCATGAAATACTCAGGCACCCTGGTAATCCTTTCGAGCATCCAGAGATAGTGAAATTGTCCATATTGACGTATTAGTCCCTCCGAGTTTTGGTAGAGTTTTGTGGTTGCCTCGAAACGGTTTCGGTGCTGTGTGAAGTGGTTCCGAAAGTTTGCTGGTTGAAGATGGCTCGCAGGTGAACCTTTCTGGGTGATGTTATTTATACTTATGTGGTACAGCTCATCAGAGCACACGATTCTGACCATTCGCTTAGGCTTTTGAGTTTCCCTTCAGCAGAACTGCCGCATCTTTTTTTGTACAATACGCTCGTTTCGAAAAAATTGCATCTCCTTGGGGTGGAATAGAAATTTAGGATAGGTCGCATTAGTCGAACACCTGAAGGTCAAATCGAATGCTGCCTAACCCGTTCGGGACGGAAAACGCATTAACGCGTTTTCACTAACGCGCGCTCCCAAGACGGATGACGAAGTTAAATATGTCACGTCGTGTGCTTTCGAGTTTTGCCATTTTGCCCTACTTCTGTTTGATTTTGATGAGGAAGGAAGCTTGTCGTGCTATCCGCAACCAGTTTAGCCGCGGGAGTATCACCGTAGGTCGTTTTCGGACATTTCAAAACGCTGGAAAACGATTTTCCGTGGTACGTTTGGACAAAAAAAAAGGGTTTTGAAAGCATTATTCACTTCGTAGGAGAAAAGGAGAAATGTATGCAGAGAATCTGACAAGCATTCAACGTTGTTGCAAAAAAAGTTGCCGATTGGCACGCAGTCTCTTCGAATTCTGAGACCTGAGATGGACTTAGACGGTCTCAGTTCGTAGATTCTCGTGCCCTCTTTGAGCATCAGCATCATTGATCACTTTTGAGCATCTTCTGCTAATGAATGACCGTGGTACCTGGAAAGCTCATCAATGTCGATAACTCAGCAATGCAGAAATAGATTTCGCACATTGGCTTTTGATGTGGCTTTCCGTTCTCGGTCGTTTGAGTGCCTTATTCGAATTCGACTGTATGGCTTTTCGAAGTGATGGTACGCAGCGCCATATTTAAATATAATCTCGCGAAAAGGCGCATGTTCCTTAGGACAACAAATCAACAGTGACACCTTTGTCCGTATGCAGATGTATGGCCGATACACGCGGGACCTTGGCGAGTACGTGAAGGAGGAGGCGAAGCGGCTGAAGCAGCTGGAGAAGGCGCGGAAGCGGGAAGAGAAGCTGCGCACCAAGGAGCTGCGCAAGTACCGCGGAAAGTGGGCCACCAGGTCCCTCAACGTCCTGTCCTTCGTCTGGCGGAACACGTTCGCCCGCCTCGGCGAGGACTGGGTCTTCCTCGCGCTGCTCGGCATTCTCATGGCCCTCATCTCCTTCGCCATGGATTTCGGCATCGCCATCTGCAATCTCGGTAGAATCCCTGCTTCATCTCCCTTCTCAACGGGGAATAAAATATAGAAAAAAAGCAGCCACAAACGAAGTATTTCTCGGAAGCTGCGTTTTGCGTGCATTTGGAATGAATGGAACAGAATGCAAGGAGAGTTGAAGCAAAAGAAAAACAACTTGTGAAATAAATTGATTCAATTTTACGGAATGCAAAAATAAATCGCGGGTAATGAGTGACCCCATCACTTTGACAAGATCCATCAGAGTGCGCAAATCTAAATAGTGAATGCATGAATCTCTTGACGAGCAGAGTTGAACTAGGTTTGATGAAACTTGTCCGTTTGATATGGTTTCCAGTAATTCCGCAAAAGTCCATGTTTTCGAGACCCTAACTGTTTGGAGGTACCGCGAGGTACTCACTGTTTGAACTCGACCAAGGGCGACAAGGGGAACGAGACAACGCACTCATGGAGACGATGGATTGGCAATGGACATCCAGGCATTGCATTCAGAACTGAAAATATGAGCCATATCGACTTGAAGTCTGCTGCTTTAAAACGATGTGTTGGGTGTGTAGGGTCGCTTATGACGTGCATAGATCCTTAGTACACGAACGGCATGCAATGCAAAAAAAAGTATTGCGCTGATCGTGTGAAAATATCGTAAATGTGCCATTGTCAGAAATATAATATTGAGCGTAATTGCTACCCGATGAAATGGCGTGGGAGTTTGGCAGGGGTGGGCTGGGATGGGAAGTACAGCATTGCATTTCTCGTCTGAATCTGAAATAGGCGTTGTCCAGTTTTGTTCTTTAAGAAAGATATTGCCCAATGCAGCTCTGCCTTAATCGAGTCGATTTGTTTGTGGACCGCAGCTCGAATTCGGCTGTTCCGGGACCTGGCGACGCACCCTGGCCTCCAGTTCCTGGCTTGGGTCGCTTTCCCCGTCTTCCTCATACTCTTCTCGGCCGGATTCACGCACATCGTGGAGCCGCAGGCCATCGGTAAGGACTGGTTCCCTCGCGGTCCTAATAAAGTCTGGATGGCTTTCGTGAATGTGGGGTTGCGGTAGGTTCGGGGATCCCCGAGATGAAGACGATCCTTCGCGGCGTGCAGTTGAAGGAATACCTGACGTTTCGCATGTTGATCGCCAAGGTCGTGGGTCTCACCGCCTGTCTCGGCTCGGGTATGCCCCTCGGCAAAGAGGTGAGGAACAGACGAAAATCATATGTTATGTACGAGGGTGTCCCAGAAGCCTCAATGCATGCTCTGCACCAAGCTAATTGTGAGAGATCACCTGTCGGAATCACTATTGGTGTAATTACTATACCTGGATGAGGCACTCAAAATGAGGCGAGGCTCGCCGTTTTTTGACGGCATCCAGGATCCAGGATCAATTGCATGCCATTCATCGTCACAATCTCCATGCTGCGTTTTTCTAGACCTGTGCGCAGCGAGGACATGAATTTTCCAATTTCCTGTTCATGTGAAATTGGACAATAATATTTTCTTGTTGAAAATGTTGCATGAATGATAAATATTAACTCTGCTGAAGTTGAAAGTTTTCTCAAATCCGATTCCTCCATTCGGCAATGGAAGTTACAATGTTGTTGGAGGATTTTGGGGCTCCCCTGTTATTTTTTAATGCTTATTTCTTGAACACTATACTAACTTCCTCTTTTTCCCTTTGCTTTATTTCTCTCGCCCATTTCTGGAACGTTGCAGCCGTTTTTCCTCCTTCCCTATGAAATACACCTTGAAAAAAGCATATAATATCCGGTATGTTGAAATATTTGAGGAAAAAAAATCAGCGTAGCGTAACAATGTTGATACGCGCTGCCGCCAGGGCCCGTTCGTACACATCGCGAGCGTGATGGCAACCCTGCTGGGGAAGCTGGTGACGACCTTCAAGGGGATCTACGAGAACGAGAGCCACAACATCGAGATGCTGGCCGCGGCGTGCGCCGTGGGCGTGGCCTGCACCTTCTCCGCGCCCATTGGGGGTCTGTTTCTCGTTCTCTTGCCTTTTCGCCTTTTCTGGAATAAAATATTACTGTATTTTTTTTTTTAGCTGTCCTCGGGGTCTAGAATGTAACTCTAATATCCTGGTATAATCGTTAGCTCTAATATCTCTCAGTTTTTCCCTTGAAGCGATGCGATTCTCTTGATTGGTTTTTGTATTCGTTCTGAATCTATTTCTTTGTTGGTAGTAGGAGGCCATTCATATGTATTTTTAAAGATCCATTCAGAAACGACTGCACATCGATAGTTTCGAACTAGAACTTGGAAGTTACGTTCCACTTCAGAGGGACGGACTGGAAAAAAAGAATAATTTTGCAGTGGTACCGGGGGTAGTTCGCTTGGAACTTTTCGAAGATAATTTTTGAAGAATGTAGAATGCAGAGTCTTCAGTACGTTTGTCGTCGACAGAAAATATTGCTTTTGCAAGTGGCATCATCATCGATCATTGCGTTGCTCGGGATTCCCTGGAGCGGGGGCGACGAAGGCCGTTTTTTTGTTTTGTCAGTCGTGAATAAGCCGCTTTCGGATGAGGGCGTGATATATGTTCCAGGGCGATCGAGATCCTGATAAATGTCTTGAGGTCTGGTATCGAAGTGGTTTGCGAGCGATTCCCTGCCAGGCTTAAGC
This sequence comes from Darwinula stevensoni, assembly GCA_905338385.1. Taxonomy (NCBI): domain Eukaryota; kingdom Metazoa; phylum Arthropoda; class Ostracoda; order Podocopida; family Darwinulidae; genus Darwinula; species Darwinula stevensoni. The sequence goes on along the minus strand of CAJPEV010002245.1, from coordinate 19,479 downwards.
TTTTCTCTCCTTGTCGGAGTCTGCGAGTCCTTGACTCCCGCGACTGGCCTGAAAGGAAGGCACGGGGACGAGGACTGGATTCCAGTCGCAGACCGGCATTTCAGGCTTTGGGCACGTTCCACGAACGAGACTGCTGCTAGAGAAAGGCGAGGCGGTATCTCCAGGGAAATAAATATGCTCCTGCGAGGTGTTAGACGTATGGAAATTGCGTTACACGATTGGAACGAGACAAAATTACTTTAGAATTTTATTTTATCCGCTTATTTCCATTACATGGAGTTGCTTGCCCGTGCTCACTCTAGAAGACCTAGTCTCCATGTTAAAAGGTCCACGACGATGTTAAAATAAAATTTTCGCAAAAGAAACAATGTTTCTTTGGCTCCAGGTTAACATTACTCCAGGGTTCAAGTATATCCATTGTCCAGACCGTTTATGGAACTCACGACTGAGCTGAGTAGATGAACGCGATCGCATCTTCGCTATTGATTAATTACTAAATATGATACGTTTCTGTCCTTGAGAAGAGGCAACTGATGAAAAAAAAATACAGATTCAGAAATGGCGATGGGGATATATGCCTTTTGAATTAACATGACACAGGCCTCTCCACGATGAAATCACGATGTGCTCCCTGCAGGTGTGTTATTCAGCATCGAGGTCACGGCGGTGTATTTTGCCGTCCGTAACTACTGGCGGGGCTTCTTCGCCGCCGTGAACGGGGCTCTCATCTTCCGGCTTCTGGCCGTCTGGCTCAAGAGCGAAGGTATTGGCGATTTTCCTTTTTTTTTTAGATTTTTTTTTGCCATGAAAATGTCAACTAGTGGTATTTTCCTTGATGTGCAGAGACGTTGACGGCCCTGTTTGTGACCAATTATACGATCGACTTCCCGTTCGATGCTCAGGAATTGGTCGTGTTTGGGCTTATTGGGTGAGATCATCGTTTTCATTTTCCTTTTTACTCTTATTTTTCCGCTCTCTTCTCGGAGTTTGTGCGGACCTCTCCCCCTACAGTATCTTGTTTACCATTTTTCTCCCCATAAAGTTTGGATTGGATTTGGAAGTAGCTCTCCAGCCTTTACGCACCCTTGACAGTTATGGATTTGTTAGGATATCATTGGTAAATTTCACAATATTGTCGCTTCTTTTCGTTAGGAACGAGTGAGTGCTGGGTTGGTGAGAGCATTTATTCAACATTTTTTAATTCATACATTTACTTTGAGAGCTTTCTCCTATTTTCTGGTTCTCATTTCATTCAAGTTGACAAACCCTGCGCTAAGCTTTCATTCCTCTGATGCTTTTTTCATTCGTGAAGGGTGGTGAGCGGGTTTGGAGGTGCCCTGTGGGTGTGGATGCACCGCAGATACGTCATCTTCATGCGACGCAACAAGAAGATTAAGTGGTTCCTCCAGAAAAAGTGAGTCAGAGTCCACCGCGAATCCACTGCTAATCCACTGCTAATCCACTGGGAATCCACCACGATCCCCGAACTTGTTGCAGCCGGTTCATCTACCCGGGGGTGGTGGCGCTGCTGATCTCGGGGATATCCTGCCCCCTGGCCCTGGGTCAGTTCATGGCCTCCGACCTGACCACCCACGAGCAGGTGGAGCACCTGTTCTCGAACTTCTCGTGGGCATCCGTTGCGGACGCGCCGCCTGGGACGCCCGTGAACGTGGAGCAGGCGGAGAAGATCCACCACTGGGCCACCCCACACTCCAACATCTTCCTCACCCTCACCGTCTATTTCCTCTCCACGGTGAGTTCGTGTGACGTCGATCGGCGTTGAAGCCAGGAGGCACTTCCTTGGCGTCGAAAGAGTGTGGTATGGAGGTTTGATTCAAGATTTATTGGATGTTCGTTATTTATTGAGAAACTTTTTTTTTCAAATATTTTTGTTTCTTTTTTTTTATAGTTTGAGTGTGCTATTTATTATTATTCTTTTAGGCAGGGAATTAATAAAATTTTAGAAAGTTTTATTTTCTTATTGATTCCAAATTTCGTTTCATAATATGATTCTATATTTTTCATCATTTGAGCGACACACGTGATGTTTTCTGTGCTCAGGCATTCCTGTCGATCCTTGCTTCCACGCTGCCGGTGCCATCGGGGATCTTCATCCCCGTGTTCAAAATAGGAGCTGCCTTCGGTCGCCTGGTGGGGGAGGCCATGGCGATCTGGTTCCCCAGGGGCGTGCGGACCGGCAACGTCTTCACGCCCATCCAGCCCGGTCCGTCCCAGTCTGTCTTCCTTCTCTCGTACTAGGCGCGGGATGGGCGTTCAGGTGCGGGTGCCAGATCTGGCTGTGGTGAGGTTCATTGCGGGGGGGGGGGGGGAGTATCATGATGCTTTTCATTTAACGCGGGAGCTGAAGGAGAGGCAGGAATTTTGTTTTTTTCGGAGATTGAATCGGCTGCTGTTGAATTTGCATCGCCATGGATGAATAATCACTGCGCTACCAAATGATGTACAATAGCAGATGATGATGAAGTGGTTACAGTGACATTACACTTACGGAAGGACGGCGCCATCAGGTATTAATAGGTTGAAGTGCGCAATTACCTCTGTCTGATGCATGCACGTGAGTAGGTGGCATGTCCGCCTCTGGCTGCATTGCAGGCCGCCGACAGATGTGCCATGTCATCGTGCAGGCGTACTGAGATGATGGTGTGCCTCAGGTGACGTTTGTTGGAGTGAACATTGCATTGGTGGTCCAGTCTCTGCCATCATGCACTGATGCTAAGATGACTCTTTCCCGATGTTGCGATTTCAATGGCGACTAGTGTATTTATAATCTTTCCAAAGCTTTCTATTATCCGATGGAATTGTAGTGAAAGTTTCCCATCGTAAAAATCTTGAAATCCTCATGATTCAAATGAAGCGAGAAACTGAAAGTCACTACAGAGTAGAAGTTCCGAATCTGCATGAAAGAGTTCGTTAACTTTGGCTTATTTCGTCCGTTAACTTGCGAAACCAGTAGCATATCATTGTTTTTCATGGAGCATGGATGGATCGTGTTCTCTTGATGTAGATGAATGCAAGAAAATTGCAGTCTGAATGTTTAAATCTCACTTGGAAGGTGAGGCAGGGTGATGAGACATGCAAAGGAATTGGAATTGACTGAGGAACAGATTGTCCTGTCGGGATGCTGACGATTATTGTGACATGCGTGACATTCTCCTCATCAGGTGGCTATGCAGTGGTGGGTGCAGCTGCATTCTCTGGTGCGGTGACCCATACCATTTCTGTGTCTGTGATCGTCTTTGAACTCACTGGACAGATCACCCACATGCTTCCCGTCATGGTAAACCTTGCACCATCTTTCTTTTTGATGCTTGAATCTCGTCACCTCCAATCCATCGATATTGCATACTTGAATAGATTGCAGTGTTGATCTCAAATGCAATAGCCCAGCTCCTTCAGCCATCCATCTATGACAGCATCATCCAGATCAAGAAGCTCCCCTTCCTCCCCGACATCATCTCTTCCAAGTCGGGTAAGTCTCATTTGGATGCGGTTGGACCTTGTCCTCGACGATCTGGTTGAAATTGTGATGGCATGTGTATGAGCAGCTGCTTATCACGTGATGGTGGAGGACTTCATGATCTTGAAGAACAAGCTGAAGTACGTGTGGCACGGCATGCGCTATCGGGACCTCCGCGAGGTCTTGAAGGACTCCCGCAAGCTCCGCACCCTCCCCGTCGTCGATTCGCACGGTCAGGCTCTTGACTTGGTTCTTAGTCAAAGATTTATTGCGTCATTGGGATAGCTGACATTCATCGGCAGGATGTGCATTCATCTTCATTGGAGTTGCTCCTAGATTAGGCATTGACCATTTATCCAGTAACTGGGAATATAGGTGGATTTTTACAGTCAAGTCTTGAAAGTGGAACGTTCACATTTTTGGAAAAGAAAATATAAATATTTGATCATGATTGCAGGCTTGTAAGCAGGAAGTGGGTTCTGATCAATAAACGATTAATAATTGACAGTTTTGTAAAGACCGAACCGTGGTGCACTATTGGCCTCAATTGAGAAAGATGCCTTTGGGCCGACCTGTAACTGCTAACCTTTGTCCAACAGAGTCGATGCACCTACTGGGGTCGATTCGGCGGAGGGAGTTGGTCACCCTGCTGGAGATGCACTTAGGGAAGGAAAGGCGCATGCAGGTCACTGCCAAGTGGCATTCTTTGGCCAAGAGGTCTGTTCTCTCTCCAGGGTTAGTTTATCCTCGCTTCCTGCTTCTTGCTGCTTCCACGACAACCTCCTGCACGACTTCTAAGGGATGAGTTCCCGCGATATCTGGTTCTGGCTTTTTGGCTATGGCAGGCTTAGGTTCGCATCCTGAAGATGGGGATTCACGCTTTTGCATATTGACAGCATCTGCACCAAGGGTATTCAATTCCACTCTTTTTCAATCAAAGTGGAACAAACTTAGCAAATGGTTCTTCTGTCACAAGTACAGAATCATATTGTTGAGCTTGTTTCATTTGGACTTGCTAAAAGTGTGGGTATGATTTGGTCACATTGGGTTACTAATGACCAGTTTGCATTACTATTTGGTGGTGTTGCTGTTTTCATGTTGCAATATTGTATTTGGTGGTTGCTCCGTTGCTAAACTATCATGGTGTTCTGGGGCTGATTGCAAGCTAATTGTGCAGGAAATGTTGCTAAGTAAAGGCTGGCCAAATGTAGCTTGAAGTGTGTGAGTAAATTGATGCAAAAGCATGTGTTCTAAAGTACAAATTCTGAATAGAGCTCTGAGTCAAGAGCGGGAACGTCTCATGGCGGAAGGCATCCAGAGGTCGCTCACTCCCCCCCCACCAAGCATCACCATCACTTCAGAGAACCCAGAAAAGGCAGAAGGCTGCATGGAAGATGTGGAAACATCTACTGAGGCACGACGGCTGTCACGCTTTGAGGTGGTTCCGGCCAATGAAAGGGTCCTGCCCCCAGTGCGCCCAACTCTAGATGGAATCTCTCTCATCAATGAGGTTTATATCCAGCATTTCTCTCTTCTCTGTATCTCTGTGATGCAGGGTAAGTGAGGCATATTCTGGCCCTGTCATAACAAAGTCTGCCCCCTATGTGACATAATTGAATATAATAAGATAATAAGAAATCCAATCAGCCTTTTTCAATCAAATTGCACCTATGTCTCGCCATAAAATGTGCATGGACATATGCATTCTCCTCTTGAATGGCATAGATTCCAATGCTATCAATTTCATAATGTAGACATGGGAATGGATGTTAAGCTCAAGAGGATCAGAATTTTTCTCACTTACCTTGCATACTTTCCACAGGGAGAGATAGATTCTGTATCCAAGTGAACTATGTTTGCAATTGAGCTTGTCATTTCAGAGATCTTAAGCTTTGAAAGCCTTTAAAGGCTAATATCTCTGTTCTGTATGTTCTATTTGCAACAGCTGACAAAGAGTTCAAAGGACGGGGATGAACCCTACCACCCGACAAGATCCCTGCCGGCACCAGGGATGCGACCCAAGAAGGGAATCCTCAAGAAGACCCCCTCATTCCACTTTAGTGATGAGAACAGTGATGGAGTAGGGTTGCCATCGTCCACGCACTCGACGGTGACTTCGACAGACTCCCGTTGGAGACGTGCCTTTGAAGCCATCGTCCAGAAGGCCCATGCCCTGCATGACGGAGAAAAGAGCCCTGGCGGGACCCTCTTGTTGAAACATGTCACTCTTGTCAGTTCTGTTACTACCATTATTCCAAACACATTGAAATTAATGTGGGATATCATGACTTTTAATGAGAGTAATGCATAGCAAAGCAAAATACAGAGAGAGGTGGTAACATTAGGTCCCATGGGCACTCTGCTACAGTCCCTGCACTAAATTTATACTCATGAAAAAAGGAGACATGTAGAGGCATATCTACTTAGTCATGTCATGATGATAGTTATGATTGTTCATGACTATCCTCATAGACTTCATGCTTTTAGTGTGTGCTTTTCAACTTCATTTTGGAATGGTCATCCCATGGTATACAGTTTTATGTTTAGGTTTGAATCCTTTGAAATGAAAACGGAATTTTGTGCTGAATTCTTCTAGCCACGGGAGCGTGTGATAGATTTGCCATTGGAAGAGCAGAAGCAATGGGAGGAGGCAGAACTGGACAGGGAGGTGAATTTCGAGGCAGTTCCTGTGGATCCAGCCCCATTCCAGTTGGTGGAAGGAACGACATTACTCAAGGTCCATTCCCTCTTTTCCCTCCTGGGGCTGAAGCAGTCGTATGTCACCTCGTTTGGACGACTCATTGGTGTCGTCTCGCTTGTTGATGTGAGTTTTTCCTAGTTTTCTTCCATTTATGAGGGATGCTGTTCTTGTATTCTTTGTAGACTTCAGATTCCAAGCCTTTTAAGATATAATTTGTAGGCTTATAAAATATTCACTACATCTGTTCTTATAATTATTTCAATATAGTTCATGTCATTACTTCATTAAAAAGCTAAGCATAATTGTAGCTCATTCACCTGGATGATATGAAATATCATTGAGATGGTTCCAGAGGCTAATTGTTGATGTTTGACAGGAAGGAGGATGATTGGTGATGTGAATGTCTGGTGAAGGAATTCTTTTGCTTTCATCTGTCCCGATGTGTGTATTTCATTGCCCTGGAGCAGAAATAACCCCTGTGATGCCTTTCTCTTTCTCTGCTATCCCAGCTTGCCCGAGCAATTCAAGGGCCTCTGCTTATCCACTCTGATGATGAGTCACCATTAGAGTCTTCCAGTGACTCCTGATGATGGTTGGGATGTGGATACTTTTGAGCTGATGAAGTGGGATGAGGGTACGAATGTGCTTTTTCTGCCTTCCTCTTTCACTACCATTATCTGCTCCTTTTGCTTCCTTTCACATTTCCCTCCTGCTTGTCTTCACTTTCCCTGCATGTGCTATTCAGATTTTGTTTTTGTTGGAGTGGTCAGACAGGAAAGGGATCCTCAAAAACCGTTATCTTTTCCCTGACCTTTACCCCTATTCTTGTCTCAGCATCTTTGGCCATTCTCTGTAACTGCTGTGTGAGTCCCATTCTACCTGTCCATCCCTTACCTCATAGTATACATGATGGTGCAATTGTCTATACAACATGGTTCCCCCCACTTTAATATAGCAATTTCCTGGAAAAACATTCGATAATTTTATTTATGTAATCAAAGCATGGAGACATCATGAATGATTGCTATGTTTAGAGATGACTGAGTCATCAGAAATTGCACAATTGTTCCAGCTGCTTCAATCACAGATGACAAGTATGAAGGATGATCCCTGTCATGCATGTGCAGTTATCATGAATGATATCTCTATTGCTGAAATGACTATATTTACCGGGTGCAACAGCCTACTTGGGACAAACTCATGAGCAAGCTTTAAATTTCCCAAATTTTGTATTTGCTAAATTCTTGGCTTCAAGGCTTGTATTGATTAAAGTTATATTAAGTGCAGTTTATTTAACACTATCAGCACGCACATATTTTCCACACACACTGTGCAAAATTTAAAAACTGTAGCACTATTGCACTTTTTGGCAAAAGTGGAATAAAGTTTATGCAAAGTCTGAGGCTGCACTTGTTAAACTGTAACTGAAACATGCAAATGGTAGTGCAAATCATTGACTTTCAACACCACTATTACTCTTTGCTGCTTCAACTGTATTGCTAGTTCCAACAGCAAAGCTGTTCACAGCGCTTCACGTCCTCACTGAGATCTGGGCCAGGCATGTCAGAAAATCCACAGGTGGCTTGCTAGGAATTACCTTCTGTGCACAGAGTGATATTTAGGAGCAAAATCGAACAGTTTGGTCCATTCGAAGCTATGGGTATTTAACCTTTAAATAGCAGGGTTATTTAGCGGAGTCCTAGGCCACTGTCTGTGACAATTTTCTAATAGTTATTGCCAGCCGAAAGCTCAAAATTTGCGGTAAAGAAAATGTCCCAAGTAGGCTGTTGCACCCAGTACACACCATCTCCATTCTCAGCTGTCATTTGCCTAAGGATGTCTGCAGGTTTTGTCCCATTGCTGCCAAATATTGAGTTACTGCCCTCCACTATTGTAGATTACTGCCTCCAATAATGGACACAGTAATCCTTCATTTTGTATGGAAATTGGTGCCACTATATGTGCACTGAATATAGCATCTTGAATATAGAAAAATATAGTAAATTATTGCCATTTGAAATAGAACATACAAGAATAATTACACATGAAAGAGCATTGCCCCCTTGTGTGACATCTCAATTTTATGCACTCTTGTATATCATGGGAAATTGTAATCCTTATCAGAAGATGGTGTCAATGCTGTGATAATTTAAACTAAGTCACATTTAGTCTCAGATTGCCAGACCAAAAATAATGCCACTAGTGAGTAAAGAGCAGACTCAGCCGAGTATCTTGACATCAATGTCACGGCTGATGACAAACTATTGATAGAAAATTGCAGAGGGCTGAAACATAAATCAAGCTTGTGGAACTGCTCCATCAACAAGATTATCTTAGTCTCTTCTGTTTCCTGAATGACCCTGACTCTCCCCTTCTTGGGTGGATTTTCATCTGATGTGAGAAAATGTGCTTGTTTGGTATTGCCAGCCACCAAGGTTCCCATCCCCTTAAGGTGAATGTGTTCTTATGTGAGATTTTTCTCCACCTTGCTTTCTAATTGTGTGAATCTGTGTTGCATGTCAAGGGTGAATCTGCTTGAACTCAACATTGATGGATTCAGAAATACAGGGTGTCCATAAAGTGACTATCTATGGGTGACTTTTTTATGATTGACCCTGAAGTAGCAATTTTGTTAACTTTTGCAGACTGACAACGTACCAACCTCGGAATAGTGTCAGATCTTTCCTCCTTCCACTTTGGCATGGCCAAGAATTAATATCCCACATCTGGTGTTTTATGTTTTCTTTCCATGATTCAAGTAAAATTTTGTTGTTTGATCTCATTGCAACAACTTCTTACAGTTATCATGATATTGTTTGAGTAATAGAGCATTTTAGGAATTCAAAATCATAAAAATGAGGAATTTATATGACAGATTGGCTCAATGTGTCAACCACCAGTTTCCAAAAATGTCTGAGCCCTGACAATTGCATTGTCAGCCACATCCATGAGAATTCTATCACTTTTCTGGCACATGGCATGACAGGTATTCTCTTTCTAGTTGTTCAGATCTGTGAACGTGGTTTTGGTAAAGAATGCCTTTTAAGTAGACCCAGAGAAAAAAAATCACTAGGGATCAAAATTTGGAGACCTTGAAAGCCATTAGCCCTGGATGACAAGTCGGAATGCTACACTCCACATATATGAACTTTTACTTGAAACAGGGGTTTGGTAAATGAATTCTCAGTCACATTAGAGTGTAAAAGCAAAAGTTGTGACACCATCCCAAGGTCTAATGATAAATAGCCAATAAAAATAAAAAGTTGGTTCCCAGATTCAGTATGGAAAAAGTACAATATAGTTCTTGAATTCATAAAACCAGTAGTGCATACAGTGCATGGGGATGTGCATGAGAGAACCTCCTGTATGGCTGATGAGTGGCAATCATCTTTTTTTTTATCAATTGAGATTTATTTCCATAAATCTTAATATTTTGCTTCATTACAAAATATGGTAGTTTTTCTATGTCATGATGTTATGCTGTAACGATGTCACAAAATTATGTTCCTGTCAGCTGCAGTATCCATTTTTCCAGCAGCTGAGCCCTTGGCCTTTTCGTAGCAGATGTGTAGTGACCGGTAGTGACTCTCAGAGGATCACGAGATGGAAAAGATAAAACTTTATTATGTAAAGCAAGAATGGAATGCCCATTATTTTAAGATATTGAAGATAGTCTAGCATGTTTTTAGAGATTCTAGACTGAACATAATCCGAAAAGCGATATAGCCTGTTTACTGCATTGGATGTGCTCTTGAAGCACATCTTAATATGTTGTTCCCACACCAGGAGAACTGAGACGATTTGGCCCCCCCCCCCCCCTCCCTCTCTTTCCTCATTTGGTACGAGACATGCCTGTAGTGGAGGCTCATTGTGATGGGTTTTGAAATTCCAGTGACACAGATGTACCTGAAGATGAAGTACAGTTTTGTGCAAAAGTTCTCGTACACTTTCTTCTCATTCTCTTACACTTCTTTCTTTTTTAAAAATAAAGTTAACGTTTTGATAAAACCTATTTTTGGTTTTGATAATTATTCAACTAACAAGCCGAGGTTAAAGTTTTTATCAAAACTTTAACTTTATGAAGAAAAAGAAGTGTAAGAGAAAGAGAAGAAAGTGTACGAGAACTTTTGCACAACCCTGTATTTTAAACATTTACACCTTTCAAGAACGGTCTCGTTCCAAAGTTACTCAAATATTTATGTTGTGGGATATATTGATTCCTATTTATGGGACTTTCCCAAGAAATATAGAATCTTCTCACAGTAGCGAGTCTTAATCAACGTTCTCTATGAATGGTGTTGTCGCATTTTTATTTGCACATCCTTTTTGTTTTTGAGTCACCTGCTTGGTTTGAGAATATGATTTGCTGATTGAAAAACCACCCTTCCCAACCCACGACGGATGTCGTCGAAACTGCAGGAATCCCGAGATATCCCTATGGATGCGGTGCAGTTGAAACCTGTCGGTTGTGATTGCCCCTTAGCTGAGAAAGGCGATCGAGGACGTGAACTCGGGGAGCTTCCACGCGAACGCGTGCGACGACGACGCGGGTCTCTCGGACGGGGACGTGGAGAGCGGGAGGAGCCGTGCAGCCACGCCCACGGGGGGCGTGCCCTCGGAGGAGGAGGCTCCCCTGGCGAGCGCCGACACCACCTCCGTCTCTTCCAACGAGGAAAAGGGCAAGGCGGAGTCGGAGCCCGAGAGGGTGTCGAACGAGAACGCGGAGGCCGACCGAGAGGACACCCTCAGCGAACGCAAAGATAAATGAGATGCAAACTTCCGGGGAGTGCGATCTATTTATCGGCGAAGTTACGACCGATGACGATGGAGTGCGATTCGGATCTTCCAGTGCCCTTCCGTGACTCTCGTGATAGAGAGAACGGGAGGACTTTCTGCTTCCTTTACTGTCGCCTGGTGAATTGTGGCAATACTCAACGTGTGCGTGCACGCGTCGATCGGTGCGAGGCCGTGGCTTTTCCTGCGTCCCGATGGCCAAGCTGTGATGATAGTGAGTTTTACGTGAAGAAGAAGCATGTTATCCTTTTTTCTTATGTTCCTTATCACCGACCGGCTGGATGTACTGTCGCGTTTGTGACCCATTTCCTACTATTTGAATGAATGACTGCATTTTCTCACCTAGTCTCAATGCTTCATTCCCTCGTGAGCTGTCGGGAGCGCGACGGGCTTAACGCATTTGCCTCGTGTGTCCTCGTGCAGGGCGGAAATGCACCAGGGGCGCCAAAACGTGCCAGAATGGATGAAATAAATAATGGCTGCCGCCTCCAGTTTTACTTCAGAAAGTGGAAATGCCTTCCGTTTCGGCATCTTTTGGACGCTAGAGTCTGACCCTTCTCCCTTCTAAAGAGAGAAGGGGAGTGGTAGGGGAGGGGGGGGGGGGGGGGGGGGGGGGGGGGTTGAGGAGTGGGGGGGGGGGGGGGGGGGGGGGGGGGGGGGGGGGGGGGGGGGGGGGCGTTGTGAGTCTTAGCTCAGGGCACCGTAATAGCTAGGGCCCGCCCTGGTCGAAAGTCCTTGAAAGTCGTGAACATCTCATGCAGGCACCATGCCAGGCACCCATGCCACTTCAGTCTCGTAGGCGAGCGCAGCCTTTTTACTCTTAATGTAGCATTTAGTGCGAAGATGCATTTTTTGCCACATTGACGCGCCGGGCGGGAACTGTTCAACTTCCCTTCAGGAAGAGAAGAAAATGTATTCCCGCTGCTTAAGTCTTAGTCGAGACTTAAGAAGCTAGAACTGCTTTTACCTCCAGAGTAAGAACAGAAATTCTCGATCGGTAAGGGAGTTAGTCAGCTTTCAAGCAGCACCTCGTCCACATACAGGGAGATTCAAAAGTCACCTACATTTTTTAAATGTCGTATATGGTATCAATCGATTCATCTGCTCCCCCTGAGAAGTGTGGTATAATATTAATGAGGGTCGAAAGTTACTTCGGAAGGAACGGCCTAAGAAGAGTCATAATTAACGTAACATTTCTTGAGGGGACAGATGTCTAAGCTTGGAACCAAGGGGAAAGTGCGCTTTTTCTGTTCTACACTGTTCCTTCCGTCAAATGATTATATCTCATGAGGTAATTACGTGTTAATATCAAATTTTGTATCGTTAGAAAGAAAAACACTTGGAATCAAGTATTGAAACCACGAGTTCCAACCGTGGCAAGTGTAGATTTTTTCTACTGAACTTTATCAAACTGATTGATTAAGTGGAAGTTCTTGTTTTAGCTTCGGAGAATAATTTCTTAGAACAATCTAAAGACGGTAGTTTCACGATTAAATAGCACCATAACGAAGCTTTTATCTCGAATAGAAAATAGTCTTGCAATTCCAGTTGATAATAGGCACTAGGAGCCTAAAACAATTACACTCAAATGCATATATTTCGAGATCGGAGTGAGATTTTAAAAAATCGGAAACTTATTTTCTTATAATGAATTCCTCTACATGCATAGCGATTTTAGTCAAAATCGAAGATCGTTCAGCTCATCCTCTGGTCGATTTGGTGTGGGGTGACCCAAGAGACCCATGTTATGCTAATTATGACTCCTTCCGAAGCGTCTTTCGCCTCACGCTAATATTATACCAAACTGCTCAGGAACAGACAAATCAATTGATGCTACATGCGGCACCAAAAGAAGTAGGCGACTTTTGAATCACCCTGTATGTTTGCTATTCCTGAATCGGGAGAGTTGGAGTTTTCCCCTCAGCCACACGATATCTTCCTTTTATTTTCCCGAGAAATCCATGACAAGAAGGAACACCAAGGGTTCTGAGCCACGCATCATATCGCATGACGTTAATTCCGATAAATAAATCGAAAGAGAATTTAGGAGAAATCGCAACCGGAATGCAAATTGAGATTGGGGGAACGTTCCGAAGAATTCTCTTAATCTCCCCTACCGTTAGAATACCGGAGAGGGTCCTTCGATTCTCATAAATTTTTGCCTGTCGGACGCATTGATGCGGGAAAAGAGCGCTGGGTTTTGCGGATCGTACGTTAAGTTTCGAGAAATGTCCATCAAGTTAAGAAATAGGGCTCTAGCAATTGGGGAAAACAGTAAAAAAAAAAAGACCCGACCCGGAGAAGGGCGCTGAATTGCTCGCAGGTCGTGTCATGTCGTGTCGTGTCGGGTCTTGTCGTGTCGGGTCGTGTCGTGTTCGTGTCGGGGGTGAAGGCTTCATAGAGGTCATTTGATTCGATGGGACTCGAAGCCATCGACCTCCAAAAATTCTGGTTAGAAGAAAGCCGAGAAAGCCGATCGGTCGTTGCTTCGTTATTTCCTTCAAACTCTTTAAATCGGAATCGATTGGACGGTGTCCAAGCGTTTTATTTTTCAGAGGGTGAAGGTAATGCATTTCGACAATTTCCCTTAAACACCTCCTTTTGGCCACCTTCCGTACTGCTGCTGCACCTCACCAGCCATCACTTCTGACTGTATTTACAACATTGATAGAAAAACCTATTTTATTTTGAGCTCTGTATGCCCCCCCTTTTTTTTAAGATTGATAAGGTTGCTGTTGCACTTGTGCTAGGTCATCCTATACCCATGAGATAAGGTGCACATAGATCTCTCAAAAGAGGAAGATAGCTTTCTGGCAGTGAAAACATGGAAATTGCCATGAATGCGGTATACAACACAATCCGAAAACACATAAGAGACAAGTGATGGATAATTTATTAGGTATTAATGGAAATAAGCAGTGTGAAATACGGTCAATAAAAATAGATAGAACCTATTGTAAGTCTACTTGCATTTGACAATAAAAATGTACTTTTTCTTTTTTTTTCAAATAACACAGACAACATCAAGATTAGAGCATGTTTGCAAATAGCCCGAATCCATCTATAAGCAGGAAAAAGTTCCTCTGACAGGTAGCACCATTAACCGAAGATAATCACAATCACCAAAAAATGAGATTGATGGTATGTCTCTCAGCAAGGAAATTGCGGGGGGGGGGGGGAAACAGATTACCCAAGAGCCTATTTTCCTGCAATAAATATATTACTATTTCATAGTTGTAATGATGGCCTGGCACTCATGAGGTAAGCACTCGATCCATCACAGGCTTTGCCGCGAATTTTTCGTCTGAGTTCAGCTACACTTAAATTATGTGAACCTAGTTTAAAATTGACATTTCTTCTTCTGTCGGAATCGCCCTGGAAAGAAAGCCCGAAACGAATTTTTTTTTCGAAGGAAAACCATTCCGATTGGCCAATAGCCAATTAGTCGAATTGCTCACCTAATAAAGACATGGGATCGTGCTTTACTTGGTTTCCTTGTTCTTGTATGTCTGGGTGAGGGTGA
>CAJPEV010002244.1:0-47919 GCA_905338385.1 Darwinula stevensoni | reverse complement strand
AGGCATTGGAGAAAGGGGACATATTTGACGAAGGAAGCGGCGCCATATTCTACCCTCCTGGTTCATGGGATGCCCTGAATAGCATTTCTAGTAATTCTCCATTTCGTGACTGGGGATACGTCTTTACTGAGGGTAAGCAAGTAACTGTATGGAGACTATTTTTATTCCCAATTGAGTGACAGTATATTTATCTCGGCTAGTTAAGTGTTGGTGGAATATGGTAAAGTAAAATGGAGGTCTCGTAATTTTCATGTTATTTCAATGTAATGGTAATGACAAACGCTAAAAATATCGGTTAATGATTAGATCCATTTTTAGTTCTAAAGAAAAGTATCATGGATTTTTTTAATGGAACTAAAGAAACAAAAACTGAACCAGATTAATGAACACAACAGTATATCAATTCTTTTGTGAGGAGGGTAATGACCGTTATCATCCGAGGCATTCCCATGATTACTTCAACTAGTGATAATTGAGCGAAGATAGTGTCAAGTGATATACATTGACTTACCGTTAGGTGCTTGGGCAGCTTATACAAAGCGCGTTCTAGCAAGATAATGCACTAAAATCTGGGGAACCAAGGCTTTGGGGTATGGCCGGGAGAGGATTAACCCTTAACCGATTTGCCATAGAATTATCCGAAAAAATGTCGGATTGCATTATGGCTTAGATCTCCGGAATTAAGTGTAGAATGAGCTTTATTTGTGACACATGCAGAGCGAGAAAGTAGAGTAACATGGTTTTTAAGTTTCAACTGTCTGCGTTGCAAAACAAAGGAAGGACGTCATGTAGAAAACATAAGAACTTGGGAACCAGTTTAGCCGTATTTCACGCACGGAATACCTTCACGTTATTGGTTCTTCCAGAAGGAGCCCTCCACTGCACTACGTCTCCTGTTACGAGTCATAGAAGTAATCAAAGCCTTTCTCGTCGGCAGAGACTTGAAGGGGTCCTATGGAGGTCTCTATTTACGGCGCACTTGGGTTTTTAAACATATTTTCCACTCATCCAGTCCGGCCTAATTTTTTTTATAATTTTCCTATTTGCTCAATAATAACGGACTCAGATCCCCCACACATAAATGCACGAAAGACCTACCCCTCGATCTTTAAAACCCAGAAATAGACGATTAAAACCGATTACCACTTTTTTTCTTCTAATATCAACCAAGAAAACGGCTTCCGTACTGTTTGCTTAATGAGCAAATTGCTTAAATTGCATAAATATATATTCTCTGCTCTCTCCACTTTTGATGCACGCCAAAATAGTTTCAAGTATCTCAAAAATATCCCGAGAGAAACAAACTGGAAAAGCGTTAAAGTTAGTAACATATGGTTAAAGAAGTAAGAGTAAAGCCATTTCAATTATTTTTTTTATTTGATGGCGCACAACCATTCATCGGCTCCAATCTGAATAGCATTTTTATTGACGGTACACCTGAACTCAATACAATATATTCTCTCTGAGACAATTTATTTTCTGCGCCATATTAAGCGTGAATTATTAATATTTTTACTATCTGATTGAAAATATCTGCAATAGGTGCTTCAAAATGAATAAGAACATTTTTTCCTTTAAAGAAATAGCGTAGAAAATTACACCAATACGCAGTACATACTGCAAGAGCTTCCTTCGACGCTGGCCTGTAAGGGAAGCCATTGCAATACTTTTGTATCACTTCATCGACTCCAATGAATTTTCCGGATGTCGTGCCGAAATTATGCCAGATACAAAACCTTAGTATCGGCGTCTTGATCTGCTGTTCTTTTTTAAATGTATGATGCATTTTTGTGTCGAGTTCATGCGTTGAGCTGAGAATGTAGCTGTGATTGATCAATGTGGGAGGATATGGAGATATATCATCCGTACCACCCCGAATTAACAGAACCGCGTGCACAACAGATATCACGCTTCCTGGAGGCATTCCCTCCACAGACCTATTCGAGATGGTTCGAGGAACCCCAGATAGGCCTAATGTTTCACGTCCCACTGAAATGGTTCATAAAATGTGAAACATGCCTCAGAACGGTCTAAAGTTATATGTCCTATCTGAAATAATTGATAAAAGTATGAACAATTGGCCTATCATTACTCGTCCTCAAGGAGATGTGTGGAAGATTATGGATTCACCCTCATAGGGCTAATTTGCACAGTAAGTCACGAATTTAGTTTAAAAAGGGAAAAGGTCGACCTTAGCGTGACCTGAAGGTAGTCTGTTTTTTATTCCAAGGCCTAACTTTAGTGAGTCCCGTAGAGAAGAGAAGAGGGTGGAAAGGGAAAACCATTGAAAATTGGTTTTCACATTACTTCATATAAAGGTAGTTGTTACCTTTCCCACTGACATTCTGCCAGCACGCAAACGATGCGCCTAGGGAAAAGATTATCTCTGGTTGGTTCAGCTAATTGCTAGCAAGCTTTAGAGAATACAAGGTCAATTTCCTCATTATTCTCATATAATTATTCGTATACCTTCCAAAAAAATGATAAGAAATCGGACAATAAAATTCCTAACAAAAGATATTTTCAGAGTCAATATTTTACTAAACCGGTCGCATCGCGTTTATGGTAACACTGTTTCTTTTTTCCTGCTGAGTCATATACAGCGTTCAAGAAGAAAGACATGACTTTTGTCGTGAATCAGAGATGGGTTACGCCTGAACTCAACCATTATGCACAAATGACAATTGGTATAGGTGTCGATTGACACAACATTATTTTTTAAATCCGGATCGACGAAACTCCATTCGCCATTACTCCATCTTTGCTCCTCTTAATTCAAGCTTGGTCTCATTTTTCCAGACGCACCAGGAGCAGTGCCTCAAACTGAAGACCAAGAGAGTGACAAAGCCCGGGACCAGCTCCGACAGAAAGGACTGGAGTGGAATTACCAGACGGATACACCTGTGCCTCTGGAAACGAGTAGTAGAAGAGGAGTATTGGAGTCCCTTTCCCTTTGCCTTACTGGATCCCTCCTCCACCTTTCTCTCCTTCAGGTAATTCTTCTGATCCTGTTTTCTGTCAAGAGTGTTTTGTTTTCACCAAGTGAATGTGCTGCGGAAAGAGTGCCCTAGTGCCGTTTTCATTGAGTGGCTTTCAGAAAATGGTGACATATATTGAAAATATATATTTCACCATTTCACCGAGAAAATATATTAAAAACTTGCATTTCATTGCGTGGGAGTATAGTAGTAAATATATTGTACCTCAGGAGGCAAAAGGGAATCGCGCCGAATAAATGCTTTCCATCCATGCTAGTATTAGGTCTTTTATGTGTTCATTTCTTTACTTGTTCCATTCGTATTGGAATGACATCATCAACTTCCTTCCATGGAATGCCTGGAATATAAGAAGATCTCCATAATTTTCTTGTTCATTGAACCTTCCATGCAAGCATACTCTTTCTGAACGTGTTCTTCATTTCTTATTTTTCAATGACTCTTAATTTTATACTCGGCGTACTTCCACATGGACTCTGGATTACGTATCCTTCACCTGCACCGATGCGATAGCTACCGAGAGTGTAAATCTTCGCAAGCATAGTCAACTCTTGGATAAATTTAATCCGCGAAATTCGAATATGTGGCCAGCTTCTGAACATATTCACTTGTTTGTGGGGATTCCTGGAGCAGCTGAAAATATCGAAATGTTTTCTCAATTAATAATAAAGTGTAAAGACATATCCATGCATCATTCATTAGTGAAACTTTATTGCTTTTTTCTACCATTGATGAATCCAATTTACACATTCCATTGGATCTAAGAGCGTCTATAAAGTCAAGATATGAAGGTGGAGGGGTATTGTATATATAAATGCCTGACAGAGCCAACTGGCAAATTTTCCTTTTTTGATGAACTGAATGTGCTAGCGTGAATGAAGAAAATCGAACCTATTCAAATGATGCCATGAAAAAAAAACATTTCTATAAATTTTTTTCAATGCATGCTCATCAATAAAAAGGGAAATTGGGTACTATCGAGAAGTCTCAGCGAAATTACATGAGGCAGAAGTGGTCACCTACATGTCATATCACACAACCGTTACTATGATGGGAACTAGCTCAAGGATGGTGTTCGACATCTTTTCGCGGACATAGCTCACGGCATGTCGCAAAAAATAGCTCGATGCACTTGGAGGAGAATTCAGCTGTAGAGGAACAACAATGGTCAGAATTCGAATCCTCTTGATCTGGGGTAAAACTAGGAGTAAAAAGACTTGGTGCACACCTTAAATAAGCTCACTTTTGGCCAGTTGATACAAAGCGTGGAATGTGTGTCCTTTCTTCCAATGGGAGGTTACTCCTATTCAAGCGTCATCCTCCAGAAATTCTTTTTAGAACGTACATGAGGGGATTTGATGAATTTCGAAACAATTCTCATCATTTAGCTTCATGTTTGTCATTTTCTCATTTGCTTTTCTGTATAGAAGCTGCTTGGGAGCGAGAACCAGGCAGAACCATTTTCTCTTCTCAATTCCGGAGCAGACCTCCTTCAAAGGCCGATAATTATATTAGGGGAGAAACTATCTGGTGAGTCTCTTCAATACCCTATTCATTATTATGTGCGCATCCGATGCCGTAGATTGAAATTCACGCTATAACATGTGGATAGTCCACTCTGAGCATGCCAATAAATCCACGAAACGTTTCCAAATCATCATAGCTACAAGGGAAAATCCACGATTCATTAAAATTAGAAAAAAAAATAAGAAAAGAAATGATTATGTCAAGAATCAAAGATCACTCAAGACGCATTTTTCAGTCCCATACGAGAATAAATGAACGTAGTTCATAGTTCAACTTGCCATCCTAAATATTAGTGTATTCTCTGGGCATTACCAGCAACATGAAAAGTAGGTACATTATTATGAGTTTACAATGAGAATTTTACGATTCTACTGTTGAATATATTCTGGTTTCAGCTACTTTTCTTCCTCAAGGAGGAAGAGAGCAAATGGAGGACGAATGGAGGGGAATCCTTCTCTTCACTCAAGAATCTCATGGAACTATGATATTTATCCCTATTGTTCCTAACGTTGGTAAGTTTAACATATATGCAGTGTCTTCAGCCATCTTTTCTCTATGATATTTTGCCTCATATGCTGGTATTTATTAGACCATGTTTCCGGGACAATTTCGGTAACCTTAGTAAGACATTTGGAAATTGAAGCCCTATGGTTCCTTGACATTTTGGGTAGCTTGTTGATGCGTTCACTTTTTCGTTCATATTCGTTTTTTCTCCCATTTACAACTCACTTGATTTCCCAGGAAATACAGACCTACACCTAATAGAATGGAAGCAGGAAAGTAGGCAATTCCAGGGGGGTTTTTTTACGAGTGAGTAACTGCAACATTGCTTAGGCTCATCTGAGAATGCTAGTTGCTTTTGTATTATTTTTTCCATGCATGGGGATGAGTTTTTCAAGGAAACTTCAAATAGGTATGAATATTGGAATCCTAGAAAGGTGAGCCATGGCGATGAATCAATGGAAGCTTTCTGATTCGTAAGAGGAGATACCGCCCTCAGGTTCGTCTGTATAAGGGAATGTTTCACTTATATATTGATATGCATTTGACCCGTACCCGTACAAGGTATGTACTAAGCGTTCGTATTTCCATTGTGCTATATCAGATTATATTATTCTTCTCTTACTCTTTGTAAACTATTTTTCAATGGAGTACGTCCGAAAAGTTAAAAAATGATTGTTACGCCGGCTTGCTAGTTCCTATTTGGTGAAAAATATCTGGTGCCAAAGCTTGGAACATGGGAAATACCAGGACTTCTGTATCCGGATGACCTGACAATCGCATCTCTAACCCCGTGAGGAATGCTAAATCGTTTGGCATCTTACTCAAAAAAGAGTAATCTGAAAATACTGAAGTACTTCTGTACTAAACGTACAGAAGACCAAAATTATGCCATTTTCAAGGGACACAAAATGCCAAGCCCAAAAGTTTTATATTCAGACCAGCAACTAGAAGTATTTTAATATTTCACATACCTAGGGGTGGTGTTCTCTACTAGAAGTCAATGGACGGATCATATGCATTCCCATTGGAGTAGGGCCAAAGCTACAGCTCTAATAGGATTGTTTCGGAAAATTTCTTCCTTCTCTCTCGAAAAGGCTACCCAGATATGGAATATGATAGTTGTAACTACCCTTCTGTACGGTGCAGGATTAGAATGGATTCCTGAGATGAGGTACCTCGACGCTATATCTGCAGGTTTCCTGAACGGACTCATATGACAGCCTCTCTCAATTTCCAATACTCTAATCCTGTCACTCTATACCCCGCCTGCTAACAGAGTGTTGACAGGGAAACGTCGGCTAGGATTATGGTTGGAACTCTGACAGGCGCCCAAAAGGTCTCTGATTGAATCCGCCCTGAACGAACATTACACAATTATGCTAAAAGGTAACGATTGCTGGCTGAGGTCAATCAGAGATTTCTGCCAGGAATTTGGATATTCTTATGCTTTGTACTTTGGCCCCCTCACCAAGTCCTTTATGAGAAGAATGTTTCGTTCATATGAGATACAAGCAGAGACTGGCGGACTCAATTTGAAACAACACATTCTCTTGACCAGCTAAAAATGGCCCTATAGCTTAGATTGAAAAGTTCATGTATCATTGGCCCTGACAGAAAAGCAGGTGCCTTACTCAGATGGGTCACGCAATCCTGGAAGTTCTCTTCCATCATTCATCCATTGATCGAACACATGTGTCCCCTATGCACACACCAGGATTCCAGGGAACATCTATTATTTTGGCGCGAAGAACTAGATGAATTGCGGAGACAATATGTTCCGACACACATTAATAGACCAGTATTGCAATTCCTCACTTCCTCACCAGTTCCTGCGTCTCACTTTTGGTGTCCTTTGTGTCTGTCTTCCCTTGCTGTGCTGTACTTCTAGTCCATGTGCATTCGCAATACGTACCAGTTCCTGTTTTTTGCGGCAAACTGCTACAAAGAGGAAATCAAATCGTACCTGAAAACCGCACTATGGAAGGGGCATACTACTTGTGTTAAGATCAAAGCGATATAACTGGCTATGGTCGGAATTCTTCCTTCCTCTTTCTGAATACCCCACCTTTTGATATTTTATGTACCCTCTTCGCAATTTATGCTTTCCTGGTATATCGAAAAACCGACTTATACACTTTATAGACTCAATGTTGTGGTTTGCATGCAGTCTTTGGACGGGTAAATGTCATTGTGTACTTCTGAAAATGTGTTTGGACGTTTTTGAATGTGTTTGAAAAGTATGTACTTCATTTGATATTGTTTATTAGTAGTATGAGATGTACTTTGTTCTTTATCTCACCTTGCAGCCGAAAGCCGGCAAACCGGCAATAAAGTTTGATTAATTGATTAAGTAATGGTGTGGATATTTCCAACTCTTTTGCCAATCGTTTCTCCTTCCAAATCCTACTGTTGTATTACCAGGTGAAATGTGGATCAATGTGGAGAAGCTACCTCCAGTCCACGGAGAGGGCAGGGTACCCTCTTCCATGAGGAAAATCTTCTTCCGCGGAGGGCTGGATGTGGAGTGGAGAACTCATACCCTTCCCCTGTTGTGGATCCTGGATCGAAATCTGGGAAGAATGCCTCCATTTCAATTGGGTAAAGGATGAATTGAAATTTATTCCTTACCATAACTATATTTTCTTCAGTTGCATTAACAATGGAACTCACAGTATTCAATTTCATCTATATAGCTAGTCTGCTATTAAGAAAATCGAACATGTATCTGAATTTTATTATTTATTTGATATTTCACATAAGTGCACTGTTAATTGTCTGAACAAGATGGTATGCAACAAAACCTTCGAGTTAGTTTTGTATATTGAACCATTTGAATAATGGAAAGCGTTTATTCATCCCATAATCGTTTATTTTCATGGCAGGCTGTCGTTAAGGCCACCTTAACCCTTTCAGACCTGAATTAAGGCAGCTATCGGAATAATATCATTCTTCATTTTTGAGCTCTTTCGTGATTGTAATTTAAATTTTTGTGCTGCTTATGTAGTTTCCATATGTTGTATAAACTTACCATGCCATACCATATGTTATTTATTATACATGTAAGTAAATAACAGGATATTACAAAATTAATCAGCGAAATAAGGCCTCTGATGGAACTTAGCCATGCATAATTGCACCCATTGTAGCGTAATAAGGAGGGCAAAGTCACGATAATTCTAATAAATTGCCATAGATACAATGTAAATGTACTGTCCATTGGAATGGACGCCAGGTCTAAAAATGTTAAGTACATGGGTTCTTCGTACTTGGAAGGAGAAATAATGAGAGTGATGAGAAATATTTCATTTTCCTTGAGTTCAGGTACTTGAGGATCATTCTGATTATTATAGATTACAATTGGTTATGACTTCAAGGCAGCCTTGGCGAATTAGCGAAAAAGAAGTAACCTCTCAATTTATTCGTTTCAAAGGCGAATTGATCATTGTACATTGATCGAGCTTTTCAGCGCATTCCAACAATTTCTACATGAACTGCGAAACAAATGTTAACACAATCAAAGTAAAATGCAACATGCTTACTACCAAATAATTCAATATAACATCGCCGGTCTAAATTCCTCTAAGAATTTCTATCTGTTTGGTTTCGTATGGAGGATCTTATGCACGTTTTTTTGGCACACTCTCATTTCTCTATTTCGGTAACACCCTTGCAATGTGTAACTTAATGGTGTTGCAGTTACAGTACATGGAGGTGTGTCCTGAAATAATTCCGACTATGGGCGACAGACTAAAACTTAGTTGTTTGGAAGATGAGACTTGCATGGCAATGATATTCTAGGTAATCGTTGTTTCGGCTGATCATTTACTTTACTATTACTCAATCATTTCATGAATATCTAACGGGGCATGTATCAAGTTTCCAAATCTTCCGAATTGAGAAGAATGGATCTGGGAAGAGGCAATATTTTCCTGCATATTTCCAGTGATATATTGCACTCGCATATAAATGAAATGTGTTCGTCATCAGTGGCAAGTACTAATTCAGAAAATAGGAATTGAGGCCTCTGGTAATTGTACATTTTCACCAATCGAGGGGGGAATTACAATCCAGAGCGATAGAATAACAATTTTCGATGGTTGGTGAACGTTCATTATGTACACCATGGGAACCATTTCCTCAAAATACGCAGTATTACTTGCGGGACGGGTTCAGTATATCATGTTTCATTTAAATTAAAGGAAACAACGGCTTCTACGTCTCAGTACATCCTTTTTCATGTCTTATCGGATTCTAAGGAGGTATTAAATTAAATTATTCCATATAGAAAACTGTTGACATAATCCAATATGGTTGCTGAGGGGAATGTTTTCCATCATGTACAACTTTTACCATTTTGAAATGTAATCAACTGAGAGCAACCAGTGTTACATATACAAACGTGTTCATGAATTGTCGGTATTCATGTCACGGTCGGGTCATAATATGTTACAAGAAGAAGGGAGAGAAATTTAGACTGGGAAATGCTAGAATTATGAACGAGTATTTTAAATGCTACTCGCGGCCTGCGGCCGCTACGCTGGCCGTCTAATGAACGGGAATTTGGAAATGTTTACATGAAGATATAAAGCAGTTTCGCTTAAAGCAAACAAACAAGCCTCGAGAAGTCCGAAAGTGTTGCCGCCCAACTAATTTTATTATCACACCAAGGTTTTCCTGTTCTAGCCGATAGCCAAGAATGACATAACCTTGTAAGCCTTGCGAGTTATGCCGCGGATGAGTGACAACCGTTCACCAACGCTTTGGGCATCTTTCAATTGTTATGGCCTAGCGTACTGCCCAAAATGACAGTGCCTTGTATGTCTGGCGCTTTAGGTCGAGGATGGCCTGACCAATTCTAGGCCTACGGTGCCATGCCATTCTAGGCCTGACCGTCCAAGAATGTCATGGCGCCGTAGGCGTCGCGGTATAGGGGTGACAGCCACCACAACTTTCGGCTTCTTTTACTTATTATTATTGATTAGATAGCTTATCAATATATTATTGGGTCTTTAGGCTATTCAGTAATTTTTC
The DNA here is from genome assembly GCA_905338385.1 of Darwinula stevensoni. Lineage (NCBI taxonomy): Eukaryota > Metazoa > Arthropoda > Ostracoda > Podocopida > Darwinulidae > Darwinula > Darwinula stevensoni. Next base: position 37,861 of record CAJPEV010002244.1, on the reverse strand, counting down.
CGATTAGGTTTTTGAAGGGAAGCTCCATTCTTTCAATGTGAGCACATGTCCATCCCTAAAGACAAGATTTGATACATCTGCAGAATAAACCGTCAGAATCAAATAATCCTTCCATGAAGCCCTCCATAGAATGCGTTATCAAATAAATCATGATTCATTTGCTTTTTACTTTTGCAGGAGAACTGCATGAGCGCAGCAATCGCCAAGGGATTTACAATGCAACGAATTCTCAATAAACAGAATGTTCGTGGAATGCATCATGAATAATCAATGGATGAAACTCCGAGGTGATTCGTCATTGAAACACTTTTGCATCGAAATAATGAATATTTTGAAAGAAGCATTGAAGTATTATATTGAAATATAATATCTGGGATGCTTGAACGTTTTTTAGCATAATGTTCAAGAAAGTAATATAAAACGTTGATCTTAATGCGATTCTGATTTGGATTTGGCTTCATTTGAAACTCATGTATTGCCTTCATGCGGTAGAGTGGACTTGAATTCCCTTTTAATAATCATGGACTCGAAGGCGATATGACAATGGGAACTTCTTGTGCGATACACAGCATATCCTCTCACCAGGTTTTTCTACTGCAGCATTAGAGTGACAGCGGGAAGTTTGCTTTGTACATGCTTGTAGATGTTGCGAAATATGTAGAAAGTAACAGAGACGTTTCTTAAAGTCTAATGTAGTTATATGCAATAACACTAAAGCCAAGGGAAAAGAAAACAATTCGTTCAACGTTAACATTATTTACCAAAAATAACACCGAATGCTTGTTTCTTACAGATGCCTCTGCTGTGGGACCCAAATGTTGTTTTTGGGATTAAGATTTACCCGGAGAGAAGCCTGTGCTTTCAATATGACAGCATTCAAGTTTTCTAAACCTGTTTCGCCCAAATGAGAATTCATTTGATTTTTTTACGTAAAAATATATTTATTAATTTAAAATCAAAATTCTAAATGTTACTCTTTCTTTAACCCTCCCCTCCTTCCTTTCTCTGCGTGGCTTATAAACATTAGGCCTGGGCCTAACAAACCCTGTAGACTGCCTTTAGGTCACGCCAAGGCCTACTTTTTTCATTCATAAAAAGCTGGATTCTCGATTTACGGGGCCGATAAGGCCTATATGGGTGAATCCAGGGTCTTAGACATATCGTTGAGGACGTGTAACGTATAGCCAACGCAAACCTATTCGTACTTTCGCGAGCCATTTTTGGGAGAACGTATAACGTTAGGTCTATCTGGAGTCCCAAGAACCATATGAAATACGTCTAAGGAGGCCTTAAACATACATTGATAATCATTCCACCCACCATGTGTCAGAAGTACCCATCCAGTTACTGCAGGGTGTGCCTAAGACACAACAAAAACGGACAAACCATTTATGTCTGCTCTTCTTGCAAGATCCCCTTACATAAGGGTGATTGTCTCACCAGGTACCACATACTGCAGGAATACTTGAGGTATGAACTACACCCTGCCCAAATTTGAGCATGATTACTCCTACAGTTTCTGAAATATACATGTAAAAAATCAGAGTGCATAATTGCAACACTTAGGGAAAAATGGCTGAGTTACAGGGGCACTCGGGTGAATTTCCATCAGTGTCTGAATGTGCTAATTCAGGGATGTCCGTATGAGATATTTCCATATACCACCTAATCGATGAATCACTGCTAACCGTAGCTTCATTCTCATCTCAACTCATTATCTCAGCACGAAAATTTATTATACATTAGAAATAGATGTTGAAGACACCAAAACGAGGGTTGAAGTAGTCTTGATTCAGGCATAACTTCGGCAAGACATCCGATAACACTGGGAGACCCAGACCGACGCCAACACTCTAAGCTTAAATGAACGACTGTGAAATTAATTTTCATTTAATGGCGAAGTGGGGCAACACAAACAGCAAAAAGGGCACTTTTCGTCAACTACGAGTCAATATCTTTTTTATGGTTGGTTTCTCTTCTCCGAAAGCCTTCAGGAGCGGCTTCCCAAGGGGGAGAAAAAAAGGAAAGAAATTCAAATCTTCCAAAAACGAGATTCAGTGTTCGCCACAGCCCCGAGGATATGGAGCTTCATATTTACAGAAGCAATTTTGTATTGAGAGAGGAAAAAGTATTGAAAATGTTGATGCTGTCAGAAGAATACGAGAAAGTTGACATTTTGCAGCGGGAATGGATTGAAAAGAGTTAATAGGAACTGTCGCGGCTGTTGATACACTGCAGGAAATTGTTATCATATGATGAACTCTGAAAGCACGGAGACCTAATTTGTTTCTAATTTCCGGCAAATTTCACTAGGGTTCATGCATTTAATGATAGCTGCAGCTTTTCGAACTCCAGTCAAGTGAAAGAGAAACAGGAGCGATCCTATTTAATTATTCGGTGATAATGATTGTTATTCCATTATGAGTGACTAATGTCATATTGGCATTGATTAAATGACACCCAATGCTAGTGCGAGGATTTGATAGGATTCAATTACGTGTAATTTGTTCTGCAACGTCTCATCAGATATACATTTCTTTTTGAAGTTACATACATGAATACATTTCTTGATCATGGGGAAATGGGTCATGACGCGAGGATACTGACTGCACAAGTACCGACTGCACAAGTACAAGAAAAGACTGCACAATTCTTTTTCATGATTTCTTCCTTACTCCGCGAAGTCTCGATGCACTATGACATGGAGTAGAGCCATCTCAAATAGTTTGGTTGCAAAACCAGAGGGAACTTGAATGGATGAATTATGATGATATCTTGCGGGACTTGAGAATCAAGAGCGTCATCGAGAACCGGGAACACTGGCAGACCAGCAACAATAATTCATAGCGAAGATGTTCATTCCTGGTGGAGAACCAAGCCAGCTAAATTGACTTTGCCTTTCAATCATTTCAGGAAACACTTCAGAATCGTGGGCATCACAACCTCGCCCGAAACCTCCGATTGGGATAGATGATGCTCTTCATTACGCCTAATCCTGATCTTCAACTAAGGGAAAATCATAATGTTGTTATAAAATTTTCTAGAAGAAAACAGGAATAGAGTTTTCCATGAATAAAGAACGGAAGACCTTTGCAAGAACAACCACCAAAATGATGCTTCTTTCCTTATAAATGTAATCAATCGCAACAGACAACCAGGAAATCTGGAGGCGGGGGCTGGAGCCAAATTAACAGCATCTAACTTCATTCTTTATGGCAAAATTGTGCACTAGAAGCAAAAAAAATGACTCTTTGTCACCTCCAGGTCAATATATTTCACTTGGTAATTCACTTCCTCCGAAAACCTCCCAGGAGTGCCCAGGGGAGAGAAAAAAGAAAAATATCAGAACGAAATTGACATCTCCCAAAAGTGACATTCAGTGATCTCCGCAACCAGGGGAGATGGAGCTTAAAATTTGCCGGTGCGATTTATTATTGAGGGAGTGTGACGTAACAAGTGATCAATATTATTTGATCACCTGCCCTGTTCTAGATTCGAGGGTCAAGGCAGGTTCATTCCAGTCCAGACAGAATTTCTGGAGAAATGGAAATCCTCGTGATCATTCCAAGTAAATTACTTAACTTTATTAAAAAATAAAGACAATAATGAATTATCAAAAGCAACAGTTATCCACCTTACTTGTTAAATAATTAATCAACAAGAAGCCTATCTATATTCTTTGGACTTTTCAAATAAAACAGAGTTTCTCAAATAGGATAATAGTAAACAATGTAAAAATTAATATTGGATGGGAGAAGGATCCGACTGGGGAAAATTCTAATTTTGAAAAAATGTTATTTATCTTACTGTGCTTTCTCTCTGTTACTTGGGCCACACTCCTCACACAACCAAGGAACAGGGTTAATCTTTATAGCTGGTAGGTTGTCCCGGAGTCAGCTCGGATATGATAAGGTCACAATGGTGCCTTCCACATAGCGACTGACTCCGGCGTCCAAGTCTCTTGCTAATATCCTCGGTACCTCTGGGAGGAGCCAGGGTACCTTCCTCAAAAATCCGGGTTTCGGTTTTGATATACAACTTAGCCCCCTTTTTTCCCATTGGCTACACCTTAAGTGTTGGTCCCGACTTAATTCATTTAAAGTCATCATGATGGTGTGACTTTCTCATTATCTTTACGGGTTTTGTTTAATGTGTTTGACCCAGTCGGTTACAGGGTTGTCCCACCCTCCTGGTGACAACATATCATTATTCTTAATTAGAAATTAATTATTGATAATACTAGTATAATGTATTTTTTCCTGTTCCCTCATGGGATGGTCAGTAATTACATTTAAAAATTAGGTTATAAAACTCAAAACCATCTTACTCAAAACCATTAAACCATCTTAGAACCTTTCCAATTGTGGACAGAATTGCTTCATGGGAGATTTCGCGGAAAACTACTCCTTTATCGTGCAGGATGCTGCTCAGTGGTATCACAGGAACACTTCAAAGGCAACGCTGAACTCATCGCCTATTGCAAGCAGGACGACCTGCTCGGTCATGTCAGCCTTGTATGCATTACTGACGTCCTCGATCAAACCAATGCCGCTGCATGAGCATGCAAAAAAAGAGTAATTGCGGAGCTGAAGCAGCGCTTACTCGAGCTCGAAAAATCCATTACTTCTCTGATGGAGCAGCGAGTCAGAACAAACATCGAAAAAAAAAACAATTCTGAAACATCTGTCTCCATGAGAACGACTTTGGAATTCAAGCGGAATGGAACTTCTTCGCTACCTCACACGGTAATGGCGCGTGCGACGAAGTGGGAGGCACCATCAAACGCCTCGCGGCTAGGACCAGTCTGCAGCGACCTGAGACCGATCAAATTGTGTCCCCGAAAGATTTGCTCGATTGGACAGCACACCACCTGGAATTGATCAAACCGATTTGGGTATCCAGATATGACGTTCTTGCAGCACGAGAATATCTACGGAATCGCCATGCATCGGCATTAACGATTTCCGGTACCCAGACCTTCCACAAGTTTGCACCTAAAGACGAGACCGAAATCCTTGGTTTCCTTGTCTACCAACATCACGTCCGAAACCTTCAAGACCTCTCGGAAATTTCAAGACTAGCCCGCTTTCAATCCCGGTGTGTGAGATTGGTTCACTGTATCAAACAAGGGAGAAATCTACTCTGGAGAGATTCAAACGACAACATCCACGACAGTAACCCTGTCTGCTATAGAAAAGAGCAGAGTAAAACAATTCAAGTAGCCAAACTCGTCCGAAATACGTACGCGCAAATATATGAATAAGACGCTAAATCCACCAGTTCCAGTCGGAAGAAAAGGCCTGTTCCTTTTCCGGTAAAATTTAATGTACACATGTTTGCCTTCCTTGTCCTAAGAAAGTTATGCAAAAACAAGCTGAGAAGAACCCAAATCATTATACGAAGCTCTGAGAGACCATTCTAGAAATATATTATACAACTGTATTCAGCCACTCCACGAAAACGAAACATATTTCAATATGCAACTTTGGAATTTGTTTCCCTTCATTTCTTTGAAAATGACACACTAAATTACGTATCATTGGAAAGATCCCGATCTCACCTTCCTAGAGACACTACCCATGATATCGCAAGTGCTTCGCCACATCAAAAAATGCTCGACCAAAGATGACCAAAAATGAGGAAATTACTAGTTTAAGATGAAACTTTTTATATGTAGTTGACATAAACTCAAACAAGGAACGAGCATCAACCATTCATATGAAAGAGAACTGCAACTTACCAAAACGAGAGATTTGTTTATTTTTTCTCTCGCCACATAAGGCATATTGAGGAGTCAAAATTTTCTAAATTTCTCTTTTTTTCAAATTCAACTTTGATGCTGAACTCTCATTCAAACTCCGAGGACGTAAGAACCGAATTTTTTTCCTATGGAGGAGCTCTGATTGAAGCTATTGCACACCTCCGTTCTTTAAACGGTTCTTCAGATGCAAATTTTCCATTTCATGGTGTTTTTTCCCATTTTCCCCAAGATTCGGGGGGGATGTCTCGCTACCAATGGGGGTCTAAAGAATCTATGGGGGCTGAACATTTTTTCAGGGGTCTTCGGACTGACTGGAATCACTGAGAATTTCTATTGCGAAATCCGAGTTTGTCGGGCGTTATTTTAGGTCAATATTGGTTCATTTCGTATGGAATGATCCATTGTTTACATCATCTTCCGTCCCTCGAAAGCGCTCGAAAGTGCCGTTTGATCGCAAAACATGCTGCATTTGTAGGGCATTCGTTAAACGTTATACGATCAATTATAATGCATGGTCGTTATATTTTGGCCAACGTCTTATCTTGTTATCATTGCAGTTCGTATACATCGAATTTTCAAGGGAGTGAATTTGAATTTGATTGGATTTGAAGGTTTATTCACGCTATGGCTTCTGGCAAGCCAATCACGGATGTAATGTTGCAAAACCAGAAAGATCTTGAATTCATCAAGCTCGAAGTCCTACGGGATTAGAGGTTCGATGGGTTCATTGATAGCCAGGAATACGAGCAGAACGTCATCGGCAAAGGTGACGATGCCTTTCAGGCATTCCTGCTATCACTTCAAAAATATGAACATAAAAACCTTACAAATAACCTTCGTGCATGTGAGTAGTGTTGTGCGCTGAACACTGGGCAAAAATTGAACTGATTTTCACGAAACATGTTTCATTACAATTTAGTCATTCTAATCAATGGTTGAAATGCACGAACTTTACTTAGTGATAATGTGACAATAAAATGAAAAAGGTGGAACTTTTTTTGGCCCACTTTGTATAATTCAACCTCTTCAGTGCGAGGAAACATGCATGAGTGTTAGGAAGAGGTTTGAATGATTCATTGTATGTAGATTGACGTCCTCCAAATATGCCACACTTACGGGCAACGCTAAATAACACCTGCATCATCCCACCTTCATTCTCATTCGATCTTTTCACGTTCAAGATAAAATTGAAATACCTCTTACGCACTGCTGGCATGTCAATACCCATATAAGCCATGTTATACGTTAGGTACTTAGATATTATCCTATTTCTAGGCTCATTATATTTTCAAATATTTCTCAGAGCGGGGATAGATTTCGGACCTCGTTTCGGAAAGTAGAACAAGTAGTATATTTTTTTCTTCGGTAAAACTGGAACTGAAATATTCAAGACCCATCAAATGAATTATTTTCTGACATAGCAAGATCGACCCCTATGAACGTTTAGTGCTTTACAATGGGCGATAACGTCTGAAAGATAAGTTGCGAGAATGCTTGCCTTGCACTGCAGTAATGTGTCTCCTCTCTACAACCAGACATTGACATGCAGAAACAGGGCAGCGTTGTGGAATACTATCTATACGTGGTACTTGGAAGGTGTGTGTAACGGCATTTGAAAAGCTTCCACGGCCTTTTCTTTGTCTCCTTGCTACCTCCTGATTACTCTCAGTGGGATGGAGGGAGCATCAGAGGATTATAGTGCTCAGTTGCGGCGTCTAAGAAGCATCTTCAAGGACAGGAACACACTGATAGATGCAGATTTATTCCTCGATAAGCTGGCGGAGAAAGATCTTATTTCGTTGGCGCAGGAACAGGAGTTGAAAATGATGTCATATTTCAAGCAGATCGATGAGGTGTTCTTCATCCTCTTTCAAAGAAATCCCGAGCCAACCTTCAAGACCCTCCTGGAGATTTTGGATGAAATGGACAGGAAGGACATCAAGGAGAAGCTCCTGAACTCCCGAGGCAAGCCTTAATATTTTTAAATGTATATACTTACCAAGAGACGTCAGTGACTGATAAATAAAACTAGCAATACCAGTCATACTAGCGAAAAACTGATATCCGATGCTGGAGCTCTCTACAACTTTTCACCCATATTTAAGGCCTAAACCTTTCCTTTTGCTATCAAAGAGAAAATACCATTGTCGCCTAATTGCCATCGCTGCAATGGATTAGTTAAACAGAAATCACTCACTGTAAACCTTGACATAAAACTATTAGTTACACTGCATATGTATTTTAAGCCACATCACATTAGCAAATTTTCCTTTTTCTACCAATGTGTATTTTAGGGCAAGATTTGCAATTCATCCTGGTGTTAACTTAATTTTATTTCAGGACAGTAACAGGACCTTGTGGATGGTGTCCCAAACTCATGGAATCACATCTGGGAGCAGTTCGTCACTATAAAGCAGGACAGTAGCGAAAGCTGAGGAAGGCCATTTTTATCGTTGCGCCTTTGGAGGCCAAGATATATTCGTCCCCTGTGCTTCGCCTGGATCTTATCTCACAGAGAAGTGCCTCCCCTGTCACCGCTTCTCTGGACTTCTTTATCAAGACACGTTTCAACTACAGATTGGTCCTAAAGTCTTTCAATCACTTCCGAGAACAATTCCGTAAAAGCGTATACACTTCACATAAAACTAGCAGCGTATGCATATGGAATCACGAGGATGTGAGTGCAGTAGCGAAAACATGTGGCGCTACATACAGTTTCAACTATTCAAAATGCACCCGTCCTCATTGGGAATGAAATAAACATATATTATGACATCAAAACTGCTGACGTAAGCATATTCTTGGGAATGGCAGCAATGGCGCCTCGAATGACATTTTTCAGCAAGGGGAGAGGTTTCAGAGTTATGACTTCGAGAGGTGTGCTTGGTCGACCTGACCGGGACGCTGAAAAATGCTTCCAATCTTCAAAATTTTCCGGACGAGACGATAAACAATTGACACAGTTGCAGGGACGCCAGCGTCGGGTTCTTTGCCTCCAGAAGNCGAGACGATAAACAATTGACACAGTTGCAGGGACGCCAGCGTCGGGTTCTTTGCCTCCAGAAGTCTCGCAGCCCCAGGGCAATGTTGCTACTTGCCTGGTAGAACCGTCTCATGAGAAGTGCCTGATGCATCGGAGTCATGGCTACACGTTAGCCGATCAATATGCCGTTCCGTTCCTTAAATATTGCATTCTAGTGAAAACAGCGCCGCTTGGTGGAAAATCTGTTTACTGCAGCCATTCAAATCACCATGACTCGAAATCTATACCGTATGAGTTTTATGTAAATTGGATGCAATGTTACGGAGTTACTCTTTTTTAAAGTGATTCCAAGACCAGATCACCCTGTATTTCTTTTAGTTCTTTTGTTATCTGACCTGCACCCCTTCACATGAAATGGTAACGAACCACGGAAAAATAGAATCTTATTTGTAAAGTTGCTATGCTCCCTAATATATTATTCATTTTTCCCAGAAACCTGCCAGTCTTGGTCAATCTTTAGGCCATTGTGCAAGCATTGTAAATTACATGCAAATATCATACCCTTTAGTTGCATATAGGGGTGGGCAAAAGTAAGGAAACACGTTTGAACTTCAATTATTTTCGATTCCCACTCTTGCAATGTAAGCCCAGCGTTGATTCCCAATCGCAGGCCCACTTAGGCTTATCGCGTTAACCTAAATCAACCCCCACGTTGGGCCAACATTGGATGTTAACATTAGGCTGTGGTCCCCTACCAAGGAACTTCCAGTCGAGTTTATTTTGACAGGTTGGGAGTACTGCAAAAAGTACTACCTCCTTCAATTGTCTTCTCCTGAGGTATGAAGAATTCATACAGGAATAGAATCCCATTATATTATGAATTACTCAAATGGTTCTCTCACTGTTCGGGAAGTTGTCATGTCATATCTAATGGTGACTTTTCGTATCCCTCCCGGATCTCCATCCCTCCAAGCGGTGTAGAGAGCCTCCTTAACGGAAAGTTCGACATTCTAGTTATTTTCCCCGCATTGAGTCCGGTTATGAGTTGAACCATCGTCTCATCACGATTTTGAGTCACAAGGAACTGTTTAGCCCCTTCAAAAATACATTAATGTGGTCCAGCATCCATTGTTTGCGGATAAAAGTATCAGGTACCTAAGGAAAAGTACTGCAAAATTACCATCAATACTATTTTATACTATGGGGATACTTAAGATTTTTGCACCATTTCGTTTCACTTTGGGAAAGCATATTGTTTTAATAACTGAGACGGATAGCTAGCGCACAGATAGGACAAGTGTCGTCTGCCTCACTGGTGCTGACGTGGTCAGCCCACTGCGATGTTGGCCGACGCGATCCGACTAACAGCCAACGTGCGTCCAACGGAGTTCATCAGGGCTGTCTTTTTCCTATTCTAATCTATACTGGGTTATTCGTTTCGAGGTGGTATTGAATCAGGAAATATATCAGCGGAATACAGTCGATTCCGGTTAATCGGACCACATCGGGACGCGATCATTTTGGTCCTAATAACCGGCTGGTCCGATTACACGAACATGCCCTATGCAATAGGATTTGTTTTGGTTCTTTAGGATTCGGTCCGAATAAGCGGCTGGTCCGATTAACCGGTGGTCCAATTAACCGGATTCGACTGTATTAGGAATTAATCTTGATCATAAGTTATGTGACTATGGAAGCCACACGCGCCAACAAGCAAGATAATTAAAAACGCATGTGTTTACTAGATATGCATGGGTGTTTTAGCTAGTCTCTGAACATCAACTTCCTTGAGCTGCGCCTTTTGTGGATTCCTACTTATTAAACGCCACAATTATTAAAGCCCATTCCAGCTTCCGTTTCACAAGACGCAAGCAGAGGTACTCATCTATTTTATCTTTTGTCGAAAATGAAAAGACCAAAACAAAAAAGAAAGCTGCATTCCACCATTACATGGAATTTTGATGGCTGGCAATGGATAATAGTTTCGGGAAAAATTGTTGCTTATTTTTCTTTGATGTGGCTCAGTTTTTCAGCATCGAGGTTTCATTCGTTTTTCTCATATTGAGGAAACGAATTTCCCTCAGAGGTGCAAGGAAGCTTGGTTGATTAATCATGTGCAACATACTAAAGCCAAGAATTTCTGAGAATCCATTGCTTTTGCCATGGGAAATCGTTGGAAAGATAAAGCATGGGGCCTTGCATGATGTCACCAACCAGGAAAATCGTTTGACATACTAGATAAGGCCAAACTGTGGGATAGACTATCCATCCTTGCTGGTGAGAGTGTATGTGATACTACCAGTGTACTACCAGTGAAATACTTTGGCATTATCCTATCTTTGAGTCCCTGGATTTCTCTCAGTGGCATGGCATCGGAGTATTATAGCGCTCGATTGAGATGTTTGAAGAGCATCTTTAAGGACAGGGACACTCTCATCGACATGGAACTCTTCGTTGATAAGTTGGCGGAGAAAGACCTTATTTCGATGGCTCAAGAATGGCAGATAAAACACAAGGCGTATTCTACACAGATTGATGATACTTTCTACATCCTCTTTCAAAGAAATCCCCAGCCGACGTACGAGTGTGTTCTTCAGGTTTTGGATGAAATGCAAAGAGATGATATTAAAACAAGGCTCTTCAACTCCTTCGGTAAGCCCTTATCTGAAATACATGACTGACCAATAATTGCAGAAAACTGTTCTGTGGCTGAGGCAAATTCAATGCAAGTTTAGCAGAAAGCTTCTATAAGGAAGTTGTATTTCATTTCACGGAATTTACTTCAACAAGAGCAAAAACGTAATTTTTGGACCAAAGGAAAACGTTTGGGTTTTTCTGGAACTTGTCTACAAGGTTCAAAACTTAAAGTTTCCCTTTGCTCCCCCAATAGCAAGGAACACAACAAGAAAAAAAAGTCTGTCGATTTTACTCGATGGCCATTAGCCTCCATTGCATATAATAGATGACCCGACGGGTTTGCAATATAAAGTTGGTCAATTTTGTCATNGCTCTCCAGTGAAAGGGAATTAAACAAAAATATTGATTAAGAAAATCCTATGATCTGATCAAAAGTACATCGAAAATGATTTGGCAGGTTTTTTTGAGACACTGTGTAGGGCAAACACCCTACTCTTTTACCACTTAAGCCCTTCGCCGAGCTATCTCTAATGGAATTAAGGCAAACCGGTGAGACGATTCTGGTAGTTTTAGAGATAGTGAAATGAGATGCAAATACACAGGTATCATTAATTTTCCTTCATTCCCAAAGCATCATAACATATAAGCAAAATTGTAAGAATGTAACAATAAACCATTTCTTGGCCACTTTACACCAGTTGTTGGCCACAAGCCTTTCAAAGATGAAACATTTATATTTCCTCACAAAAGGAAGGAAAATGAAGTGCAATTGAGGAATCCGGCCTCTTTCAGGCCTTCATCAAAGGTTGGTCCAGTCCATTCTTGAAGGAAATTTTGCTCGAAATCGGCTGAAAGTCCTCTTCATCCACTCTCTACCTTGTATTATCTCCACTTCCGCTCAATCGTCCTTTTCTTGTTTTCTCTGCTTTTCTTTTTAGTTCTCTTCGCTTTTTGATCTTCTTTCTCCCTTCTGTTTCTTGTTTCAATCGTTTCTTCTTCATTTCTTTCTCCTGGAACATCATTTTCCATTTTCCATTTGACATCGTCGAACGAAACCTTTTCTCTCTTCCGGACGCCTCTCCTTTTGGGAGTTCCTGGCCAGACCAAGTAATCCTGCAGCTCTGCAGACCTTTCTAGAGCTTCTTCTTCTACTTCCTCTGGAATTTCTCAGATCTTAGCGTAAAGAGGGGATGCAGACGTTTCACTTTGCTGCTGAGGGAGAAGAAGGGCAGGATGCCTCTTACTTCAGCCTATCAAACGATGATATAGGTTCTCTAATCTTCCAAACCTCGTTTTTCAAATTTCCTTCCAAACTTCCTTCCAAACCTCATCTATGGTCTCTGGACATGTTCCCAATTCAAGGGTTTATGTCAGTTGTTCACCCATAATATCACGCGAGTCTTTCAAGGTCAGAAAGGAGATGGATATCGTTGAATCCTTGACATCAAGGCGTTCGGATAGAGAGCCACCAAAATTATCTTTAGCCTCACAGATCTCATTCAACTGGATGGAGAGGTGCGCGGAATGGCCATCCACAAAGAGGTTCACCGAGAACTCGTGCGACAACTTAGGTGTCGTCTCTCACTTTCTTGGGGCATGCGTATCTGTCGGGTATACACACTTCTCTTGCTGATCTTCACACGTCTCTTGCTGGTCTACACATTTCTTGCTTGCCTGCACATCTCTTGCTGGTCTATACGTCCCTTGATGGTTCGCCCTGTCTGAACTGCATCATATATATTTACAGCAAACGGTGGTAACGTGACATTTAAGTGATAGGGAACTTCGGGCAGGGGTGATACCTCATGTGATTCGGCACCAAGAGGGACCTGTGCGAAATACGGGTTACGGTAGTCGGATTGACGAGAAGTAACACAAGGAGGAAAACTATATATAAAATATATCACGGAAAAGTGCCGGTTCGCGGACGGACACGGGTGTAAAAATAGGGGCGCCAAGCGCCTGTCTCTGGCTAAATTTCTGTTCATGGCCTTGCGCCCGTTCTTGCGCCACTTCTTTTCATGGCCAAGTTCTTGCTTGTGGCCTAAGGCCCACTAATGGAAACTTGGTGAGAGACCATTGCCTTTCATTTTCTTGATTGGCCTGAGCCTGTTGTCTTTTGCCTTTCATTTCTTTAATTAATTACATGTATTATATTAGTTTTTCCAATTTTAAAATTGAATAGAGTAACCATGGAGCTCCCACTGGCCTTTTCAATTGAACACAGTGCTAGGCAAAGTGGCATCCTGGTCTTAGCACTACACTAATCTCGCGCACAATAGTTTTCGCAAGGGTTCTAAGATTGACGATTACTAACATGTAAAGAAGGTTCTGTGAGATACATCAGAGGTTAGAGCCTTCCCGTAAAACTTTCTGGATTGCCGCATTTCCCTGAGAGTACCTCGAATGCCACACATATGGGGACATACACCAGACAAAATATTCAAGGAAACATGTGCAGAACTGTTCCGATGAAGTAGACCGGAGGAGTGGCATCGGTTAGGCAATAATGTTGCATGAGATAAGATAGTGGAGTCCATTCAAGGTCAAGAGGAGAAATCCGCCCACGCATTTTCCCGATGAAGCAAGAAATATGGTTTCCCTCCGCTTTTGAGTTATTTCTTCTTTCATTCAAGATTTCCTCTTGAAATACATTTTCTTCAGGCTTGGCTGGCATCCAAAAGGTCCACTTACTGCCCTGAAATAAATGAATAAAAATGAAATGGCTCCACTGCAATGACAAAATTGACGTTGAAATATAACGTTTGGGCAGCCCAGTAGATAATATACGTTACCTCCGCTTACCGGTAGCTCATTTTAGCTGTGAAAAAAAAGAACAACACAAGGAACGATAACCCCCTCGTTTCCCTTTGAAATCGTTTTGAACCTAGTAGACAAGTTCCAGAAAAACCCTAACGTTTTCCTTTGGTCCAAAAATTAAGTTTTTGCTCTTGTTGAAGTAAATTCCGTGAAATGAAATACAACTTCCTTATAGAAGCTTTCTGCTAAACTTGCATTGAATTTGCCTCAGTTTTCTGCAATTATTGGTCAGTCATGTATTTTAGATAAGGGCTTACCGAAGGAGTTGAAGAGCCTTGTTTTAATATCATCTCTTTGCATTTCATCCAAAACCTGAAGAACACACTCGTACGTCGGCTGGGGATTTCTTTGAAAGAGGATGTAGAAAGTCTCATCAATCTGTGTAGAATACGCCTTGTGTTTTATCTGCCATTCTTGAGCCATGGAAATAAGGTCTTTCTCAGCCAACTTATCAACGAAGAGTTCCATGTCGATGAGAGTGTCCCTGTCCTTAAAGATGCTCTTCAAACATCTCAATCTAGCGCTATAATACTCTGATGCCATACCACTGAGAGAAATCCAGGGACTCAAAGATGGGATAATGCCAAAGTATTTCACTGGTAGTACACTGGTAGTATCACATACACTCTCACCAGCAAGGATGGATAGTCTATCTCACAGTTTGGCCTTATCTAGTATGTCACACGATTTTCCGGGTTGGTGACATCATGCAAGGCCCCATGCTTTATCTTTCCAACGATTTCCCATGGCAAAAGCAATGGATTCTCAGAAATTCTTGGCTTTAGTATGTTGCACATGATTAATCAACCAAGCTTCCTTGTACCTCTGAGGGAAATTCGTTTCCTCAATATGAGAAAAACGAATGAAACCTCGATGCTGAAAAACTGAGCCACATCAAAGAAAAATAAGCAACAATTTTTCCCGAAACTATTATCCATTGCCAGCCATCAAAATTCCATGTAATGGTGGAATGGAGCTTTCTTTTTTGTTTTGGTCTTTTCATTTTCGACAAAAAATAAAATAAATGAGTACCTCTGCTTGCGTCTTGTGAAACGGAAGCTACCCATTGGAATGGGCTTTAATAATTGTGGCGTTTAATAAGTAGGAGTCCACAAAAGGCGCAGCTCAAGGAAGTTGATGGTCAGAGACTAGCTAAAACACCCATGCATATCTAGAAAACACATGCGTTTTGCCGCTGATATATTTCCTGATTCAATACCACCTCGAAACGAATAACCCAGTATAGATTAGAATAGGAAAAAGAGCCCTGATGAACTCCGTTGGACGCACGTTGGCTGTTAGTCAGATCGCGTCGGCCAACATCGCAGTGGGCTGACCACGTCAGCACCAATGAGGCAGACAACACTTGTCCTATCTGTGCGCTAGCTATCCGTCTCAGTTATTAAAACAAAATGCTTTCCCAAAGTGAAACGAAATGGTGCAAAAATCGTAAGTATTCCCATAGTATAAAATAGTATTTATGATAATTTTGCAGTACTTTTCTTTAGGTACCTGATACTTTTATCCGCAAACAATGGATGCTGGACCACATTAATGTATTTTTGAAGAGGCTAAACAGTTCCTTGTGACTCAAAATCGTGAAGAGACGATGGTTCAACTCATAACCGGACTCAATGCGGGGAAAATAACTAGAATATCGAACTTTCCGTTAAGGAGGCTCTCTACACCACTTGGAGGGATGGAGATCCGGGAGGGATACGAAAAGTCACCATTAGATATGACATGACAACTTCCCGAACAGTGAGAGAACCATTTGAGTAATTCATAATATAATGGGATTCTATTCCTGTATGAATTCCTAAGTGGGCCTGCGATTGGGAATCAACGCTGGGCTTACATTGCAAGAGTGGGAATCGAAAATAATTGAAGTTCAAACGTGTTTCCTTACTTTTGCCCACCCCTATATGCAACTAAAGGGTATGATTTTTGCATGTAATTTACAATGCTTGCACAATGGCCTAAAGATTGACCAAGACTGGCAGGTTTCTGGGAAAAATGAATAATATATTAGGGAGCATAGCAACTTTACAAATAAGATTCGATTTTTCCGTGGTTCGTTACCATTTCATGTGAAGGGGTGCAGGCCAGATAACAAAAGAACTAAAAGAAATACAGGGTGATCTGGTCTTGCAATCACTTTAAAAAAGAGTAACTCCGTAACATTGCATCCAATTTACATGAAACTCATACGGTATAGATTTCGAGTCATGGTGATTTCAATGGCTGCAGTAAACAGATTTTCCACCAAGCGGCGCTTTTTTTCACTAGAATGCAATATTTAAGGAACGGAACGGCATATTGATCGGCTAACGTGTAGCCATGACTCCGATGCATCAGGCACTTCTCATGAGACGGTTCTACCAGGCAAGTAGCAACATTGCCCTGGGGCTGCGAGACTTCTGGAGGCAAAGAACCCGACGCTGGCGTCCCTGCAACTGTGTCAATTGTTTATCGTCTCGTCCGGAAAATTTTGAAGATTGGAAGCATTTTTCAGCGTCCCGGTCAGGTCGACCAAGCACACCTTCTTCTGGAGGCAAAGAACCCGACGCTGGCGTCCCTGCAACTGTGTCAATTGTTTATCGTCTCGTCCGGAAAATTTTGAAGATTGGAAGCATTTTTCAGCGTCCCGGTCAGGTCGACCAAGCACACCTATCGACGTCATAACTCTGAAACCTCTCCCCTTGCTGAAAAATGTCATTCGAGGCGCCATTGCTGCCATTCCCAAGAATATGCTTACGTCAGCAGTTTTGATGTCATAATATATGTTTATTTGATTCCCAATGAGGACGGGTGCATTTTGAATAGTTAAAACTGTATGTAGCGCCACATGTTTTCGCTAATGCATTCACATCCTCGTGATTCCATATGCATACTCTGCTAGTTTTATGTGAAGTGTATACGCTTTTACGGAATTGTTCTCGGAAGTGATTGAAAGACTTTATGACCAATCTGTAGTTGAAACGTGTCTTGATGAAGAAGTCCAGAGAAGCGGTGACAGGGGAGGCACTTCTCTGTGAGATAAGATCCAGGCGAGGCACAGGGGACGAATATATCTTGGCCTCCAAAGGCGCAACGATAAAAATGGCCTTCCTCAGCTTTCGCTACTGTCCTGCTTTATAGTGACGAACTCCTCCCAGAGGTGATTCCATGAGTTTGGGACACCATCCACAAGGTCCTGTTACTGTCCTGAAATAAAATTAAGTTAACACCAGGATGAATCGCAAATCTTGCCCTAAAATACACATTGGTAGAAAAAGGAAAATTTGCTAATGTGATGTGGCTTAAAATACATATGCAGTGTAACTAATAGTTTTATGTCAAGGTCTACAGTGAGTGATTTCTGTTTAACTAATCCATTGCAGCGATGGCAATTAGGCGACAATGGTATTTTCTCTTTGATAGCAAAAGGAAAGGTTTAGGCCTTAAATATGGGTGAAAAGTTGTAGAGAGCTCCAGCATCGGATATCAGTTTTTCGCTGGTATGACTGGTATTGCTAGTTTTATTTATCAGTCACTGACGTCTCTTGGTCAGTATATACATTTAAAAATACAAAGGCTTGCCTCGGGAGTTCAGGAGCTTCTCCTTGATGTCCTTCCTGTCCATTTCATCCAAAATCTCCAGGAGGCTCTTGAAGGTTGGCTCGGGATTTCTTTGAAAGAGGATGAAGAATACCTCATCGATTTGCTTGAAATATGACATCATTTTCAACTCCTGTTATATAACTCCTCATAGGGGTCGATCTTGCTATGTCAGAAAATAATTCATTTGATGGGTCTTGAATATTTCAGTTCCAGTTTTACTGAAGAAAAATATCTACTACTTGTTCTACTTTCCGAAACGAGGTCCGAAATCTATCCCCGCTCTGAGAAAAATTTGAAAATATAATGAGTCTAGAAATAGGATAATATCTAAGTACCTAACGTATAACATGGCTTATATGGGTATTGGCATGCCAGCAGTGCGTACGGGGTACTTCAATTTTATATTGAACGTCAAAAGATCGAATGAGAATGAAGGTGGGATGATGCAGGTGTTATTTACCGTTGCCCGTAAGTGTGGCATATTTGGAGGACGTCAATCTATATACAATGAATCATTCAAACCTCTTCCTAACACTCATGCATGTTTCCTCGCACTGAAGAGGTTGAATTATACAAGGTGGGCCAAAAAAAGTTCTACCTTTTTCATTTTATTGTCACATTATCGCTAAGTAAAGTTCGTGCATTTCAACCATTGATTAGAATGACTAAATTGTAATGAAACATGTTTCGTGAAAATCAGTTCAATTTTTGCCCAGTGTTCAGCGCACAACACTACTCACCTGCACGAAGGTTACTTGTTAGGTTTTTATGTTCATATTTTTGAAGTGATAGCAGGAATGCCTGAAAGGCATCGTCACCTTTGCCGATGACGTTCTGCTCGTATTTCTGGCTATCAATGAACCCATCGATCCTCAAATCCCGTAGGACTTCGAGCTTGATGAATTCAAGATCTTTCTGGTTTTGCAACATTACATCCGTGATTGGCTTGCCAGAAGCCATAGCGTGAATAAACCTTCAAATCCAATCAAATTCAAATTCACTCCCTTCAAAATTCGATGTATACGAACTGCAATGATAACAAGATAAGACGTTGGCCATAATATATCGACCATGCATTATAATTGATCGTATAACGTTTAACGAATGCCCTAGAAATGCAGCATGTTTTGTGATCAAACGGCACATTAACTGAGCTCCAAAAAGGCGCTCCTTCGTGTACATAGGACGTGCTAAAACCTCTTTGAAAAAACATTGAACGTGCTCGAAAGCTTTCATGTGGAAAGCAGCATTTCGCGAGGAGCTTGTCTTCTGGCCCTAGCAAGACTGTTTTCCACATCAATCTACAACATACCTTTCCGGTATCGGCGCACAAACGCGAGACCGCAACCACTGGAAATGAATAGTCCAAATGTGAGGTGCTCCAAGTTACAGGAACATCGACGGCTAGCATCGTGCTTCAGCTCATACGAATGGAGGAAGACAGGGAGCATATAGGAAACAGCGCAGTCTGGATTCATGATACACCCTTTTTTTTACTGCAAGCTCGCAGTCCCATAGTTAATAATTTTATTTTGCTTGCTTGTTTGCCATCTACATATGCCACTGCGATAAGAGAAAACGAGGCAACCTTTGAAGAACTCTCACGTTCGTCGGTTTCCTTGCGTCATTCTTGAGCGCTTTCGAGGGACGGAAGATGATGTAAGCAGTGGATCATTCCATACGAAATGAACCAATATTGACCTAAAATAACGCCCGACAAACTCGAATTTCGCAATAGAAATTCTCAGTGATTCCAGTCAGTCCAAAGACCCCTGAAAAAATGTTCAGCCCCCATAGATTCTTTAGACCCCCATTGGTAGCGAGACATCCCCCCCGAATCTTGGGGAAAATGGGAAAAAACACCATGAAATGGAAAATTTGCATCTCAAGAACCGTTTAAAGAACGGAGGTGTGCAATAGCTTCAATCAGAGCTCCTCCATAGGAAAAAAATTCGGTTCTTACGTCCTCGGAGTTTGAATGAGAGTTCAGCATCAAAGTTGAATTTGAAAAAAAAAAAGAAATTTCGAAAATTTTGACTCCTCAATATGCCTTATGTGGCGAGAGAAAAAATAAACAAATCTCTCGTTTTGGTAAGTTGCAGTTCTCTTCCATATGAATGGCTGATGTTCGTTCCTTGTTTGAGTTTATGTGAACTACATATAAAAAGTTTCATCTTAAACTAGTAATTTTCTCATTTTTGGTCATCTTTGGTCGAGTATTTTTTGATGTGGCGAAGCACTTGCGATATCATGGGTAGTGTCTCTAGGAAGGTGAGATCGGGATCTTTCCAACGATACGTAATTTAGTGTGTCATTTTCAAAGAAATGAAGGGAAACAAATTCCAAAATTGCATATTGAAATATGTTTCGTTTTCGTGGAGTGGCTGAATACAGTTGTACAATATGTTTCTAGAACGGTCTCTCAGAGCTTCGTATAATGATTTGGGTTCTTCTCAGCTTGTTTTTGCATAACTTTCTTAGGACAAGGAAGGCAAACATGTGTACATTAAATTTTACCGGAAAAGGAACAGGCCTTTTCTTCCGACTGGAACTGGTGGATTAGCCTCTTATTCATATATTTGCGCGTACGTATTTCGGACGAGTTCGGCTACTGGAATTGTCTTATTCTGCTCTTTTCTATAGCAGAGAGGGTTACTGTCGCGGATGTTGTCGTTTGAATCTCTCCAGAGTAGATTTCTCCCTTGTTTGATACAGTGACCCAATCTCACACACCGGGATTGAAAGCGGGCTACTCTTGAAATTTCCGAGAGGTCTTGAAGGTTTCGGACGTGATGTTGGTAGACAAGGAAACCAAGGATTTCTGTCTCGTCTTTAGGTGCAAACTTGTGGAAGGTCTGGGTACCGGAAATCGTTAATGCCGATGCATGGCGATTCCGTAGGTATTCTCGTGCTGCAAGAACGTCATATCTGGATACCCAAATCGGTTTGATTAATTCCAGGTGGTGTACTGTCCAGTCGAGCAAATCTTTCGGGGACACGATTTGATCGGTCTCAGGTCGCTGCAGACTGGCCCTAGCCGCAAGGCGTTTGATGGTGCCTCCCACTTCGTCGCATGCGGCATTACCGTGTGAGGTAGCGAAGAAGTTCCATTCCGCTTGAATTCCAAAGTCGTTCTCATGGAGACAGATGTTTCGGATTTGTTTTTTCTGATGTTTGTTCTGACTCGCTGCTCCATCAGAGAAGTAATGGATTTTTTGAGCTCGAGCAAGCGCCGCTTCAGCTCCGCAATAACACTTTTTTGGCATGCTCATGCAGCGGCATTGGTTTGATCGAGGACGTCAGTAATGCATACAAGGCTGACATGCCCGAGCAGGTCGTCCTGCTTGCAATAGGCGACGAATGAGTTCAGCGTTGCCTTTGAAGTGTTCCTGTGATACCACTGAGCAGCATCCTGCACGATAAAGGAATAGTTTTCCGCGAAATCTCCCATGAAAATGCATTTCTGTCCACAATTGGAAAGGTTCTAAGATGGTTTGATGGTTTTGAGTAAGATGGTTTTGAGTTTTATAACCTAATTTTTTAAATGTAATTACTGACCATCCCATGAGGGAACAGGAAAAAGACATGATATTATCAATAATTAATTTCTAAATAAGAATAATGATATGTTGTCACCAGGAGGATGGGACAACCCTGTAATCGACTGGGTCAAACACATAAAACAAAACCCGTAAAGATAATGAGAAAGTCACACCATCCTGATGACTTTAAATTAATTAAGTCGAGACCTGCACTAAAAGTGTAGCCAATGGGAAAAAAGGGGGCTAAGTTGTATATCAAAACCGAAACCCGGATTTTTGAGGAAGGTACCCTGGCTCCTCCTAGAGGTACTGAGGATATTAGCAAGAGACTTGGACGCCGGAGTCAGTCGCTATTTGGAAGGCACCATTGTGACCTTACCATACCCGAGCTGACTCCGGGACAACCTACCAGCTGTAAAGGTTAACCCTGTTCCTTGGTTGTGTGAGGAGTGTGGCCCAAGTAACAGAGAGAAAGCACAGTAAGATAAATAACATTTTTTCAAAATTAGGATTTTCCCAGTAGGATCCTTCTCCCATCCAATATTAATTTTTACATTGTTTACTATTATCCTATTTGAGAAACTCTGTTTTATTTGAAAAGTCCAAAGAATATAGATAGATTTCTTGTTGCTTAATTCTTTAACAAGTAAGATGGATAACTGTTGCTTTTGATAATTCATTATTGTCTTTATTTTTTTAATAAAGTTAAGTAATTTACTTGGAATGATCACGAGGATTTCCATTTCTCCAGAAATTCTGTCTGGGGAACCTGCCTTGACCCTTGAATCTGGAACAGGGCAGGTGATCAAATAATATTGATCACTTGTTACGTCACACTCTCTCAACAATAAATCGCACCGGCAAATTTTAAGCGCCATCTCCCCAGGTTGCGGAGATCACTGAATGTCACTTTTGGGAGATGTCAATTTCGTTCTGATATTTTTCTTTTTTCTCTCCCCTGGGCACTCCTGGGAGGTTTTCGGAGGAAATGAACTACCAAGTTAAATATATTGACCTGGAGGTGACAATAGAGTCATTTTTTTGGCTTCTAGTGCACAATTTTGCCATAAAAAATGAAGTTAGATGCTGTTAATGTGGCTCCAGCACCCGCCTCCAGATTTCCCGGTTGTCTATTGCGATTGATTACATTTATAAGGAAAGAAACATCATTTTGGTGGTTGTTCTTGCAAAGGTCTTCCGTTCTTTATTCATGGAAAACTCTATTCCTGTTTTCTTCTAGAAAATTTTCTCACAACATAATGATTTTCCCTTAGTTGAAGATCAGGATTAGGCGTAATGAAGAGCATCATCTATCCCAATCGGAGGTTTCTGGCGAGGTTGTGATGCCCACGATTCTGAAGTGTTTCCTGAAATGATTGAAAGGCAAAATCAATTTTGCTGGCTTGGTTCTCGACCAGGAATGAACACCTTCGCTATGCATTATTGTTGCTGGTCTGCCAGTGTTCCTGGTTCTCGATGACGCCCTTGACTCTCAAGTCTTGCAAGATATCATCATAATTATTGTATTCAAGTTTCCTCTGGTTTTCCAACCAAACTATTTGAGATGGGTCTACCCCATGTCATAGTGCATCGAGACTTCGCGGAGTAAGGAAGAAATCATGAAAAAGAATTGTGCAGTCTTTTCTTGTACTTGTGCAGTCAGTTTCCTCGCGTCACGATCCATTGCGAAATGCCTAACGGTTTCACCTCAAAAAGAGAAATGTATATCTGATGAGACGTTGCAGAACAAGAGGAAATTTTGCTGAACGGAGGTCGCTGAAACGCGAATGAGGTTCAAAGAGGAACGTATCGAGTCTGTGGATGCAAACCTGGCTCACGAGATCACACGACCTACTCGTAGTACTTCACGATAGCTAAATGTCAATAGGTTGAGACAAAACTAGCCCAATGAACGTGAAAGAAGGCTTTTAATCATTCGCCCTTCGTTTTTAGATGAAATTCCTAAAAACATTCAAAGTGACTCGAATACAGTTTACTTCCAAACAAAGTTTATGAGGCTATTTCAAACAAACATCCGATCATGAAGCGAGTATAATCGTGAATTTAATGGTGCATCAGACCAACACCCATCGTTCATTATTCATTTAACCTAAATGAATGTCACAAGCAGATACATCAAATCTTTGATTGCTGCCGAAATTACACGTAATTGAATCCTATCGAATCCTCACACTAGCATCGGGTGTCATCTAATCAATGCCAATATTGCATTATTCACTCATAATGAAATAACAATCATTATCACCGAATAATTATATAGGATCGCTCCTGTTTCTCTTTCACTTGACTGGAGTTCGAAAAGCTCCAGCTATCATTAAATGCATGAACCCTAGTGAAATTAGAAACACATTAGATCTCCGTGCTTCCGGAGTTCATCATAGGATAAAAATTTCCTGCAGTGTATCAATAGCCGCGATAGTTACTATTAATTCTTTTCAATCCCTTCCCGCTGGAAAATTTCAACTTCCTCGTATTCTTCTGATTGCATCAACATTTTCCATATTTTTCCTCTCTCAATACAAAATTGCTTCTGTAAATTTGAAACTCCATATCCTCGGGGTTGTGGCGAACACTGAATCTCGTTTTTGGAAGATTTGAATTTCCTTCCTTTTTTTCTCCCCCTTGGGCAGCCGCTCCTGAAGTGTTTCGGAGAAGAGAGACCAACCATAAAAACGATATCGACTCGTAGTTGACGAAAAGTGCCATTTTTGTTTGTGATGCCCCATTTCGCCATTAAAAAAAATTAATTTCACTATCGTTCATTTAAGCTTAGAGTGCTGGCACCGGTCTGGGTCTCCCAGTGTTATCGGAGGTCTTGTCGAAGTTATGCCTGAATGAAGACTACTTCAACCTTCGTTTTGGCGTCTTCAACATCTATTTCTAATGTATAATACATTTTCGTGCTGAGATGATGAGTTGAGATGAGAATGAAGCTGCGGTTAGCAGTGATTCATCGATTAGGTAGTATATGGAAATATCTTATCCGGACATCCCTGAATTATCACATCCAGACTCTGATGGAAATTCTCCCGAGTGCCCCTGTAGCCAAACCTTTTTTCCCTAAGTGTTGCAATTTTGCACTGATCTTTAACAATGTATATTTCAGAAACTGTAGGAGTAATCATGCTCAAATTTGGGCAGGGTGTAGTTCATACCTCAAGTACTCCTGCAGTATGTGGTACCTGGTGAGACAATCACCCTTATTAAAGGGGATCTTGCAAGAAGAGCAGACATATATGGTTTGTCCGTTTTTGTTGTGTCTTAGGCACACGCTGCAGTAACTGGATGGGTACTCCTGACACATGGTGGTTGGAATGATTATAAATCTATGCTCAAGGCCTCCTTAGACGTATTTCAGATGGTTCGTGGGACTCCAGATACACCTAACTTTATACGTTCTCCCAAAAATGGCTCGCGAAAGTACGAATAAGTCTGCATTGGCTATACGTTACACGTCCTCAACGATATGTCTAAGACCCTGGATTCACCCATATAGGCCTTATTGGCCCCGTAAATCGAGAATCCAGCTTCTTATGAAGGAAAAAAGTAGGCTTGGCGTGACCTAAAGGCAGTCTACAGTATTTGTTAGGCCTAGGCCTAATGTTGATAAGCCCCGCAGACAAAGGAAGGAGGAGAGGGTTAAAGAATGAGTAACATTTTGAAAATTGATTTTCACATTTATAAATATATTTTTGCGTAAAAAAAAAACAAATGAATTGTCATTTGGGCGAAACAGGTTTAGAAAACATGAATGCTGTCATATTGAAAGCACTGGCTTTTCTCCGGGTAAATCTTAATCCCAAGAGCAACATTTGAGTCCCACAGCAGAGGCATCTGCAAGAAACAACCATTCGGTGTTATTTTTGGTAAATAATGTTAACGTTGAACGAATTGTTTTCTTTTTCCTTGGCTTCAGTATTACGGGCATATAACTATCTATACATTAGACTTCAAGAAACGTCTCTGTTGCTTTCTACATATTTCCCAACATCCACAAGCATGTACAAAAAGATGAAAGCAAACTTCCTGCTGTCACTCTAATGCTACACTAGAAAAACCTGATGTGAGAGGATATGCTGTGCATTGCACAAGACGTTACCATTGTCATATCGCCTTCGAGTCGATGATTATTAAAAGGGAATTGAAGTCCACTCTACCGCGTGAAGGCAATATATGAATTTCAAATGAAGGCAAATCAAATTTTTTACTAGCATCCAATCAAACTGCAGCCTTAAAAGCCCTTAACACTATACAATATGCTCGTTCCTATTGAGGGAATATATATAGCTGATTAATATTCTTTGCAAAATCTGGTATTTCTTTTCCAATTTCAGAAATTCCGAACGTGTTACATCTAAATTTAAAACGTAACATGCTCACAATTCCCAGAACCGGAAATAAATACCAGCTTTTGCAAACGATATTAATTTCCTATATTTTCCTCAATAAGTATGAGCATTTACTGCTGAGGATTTCCCATGGCTACAGCTTGCATGGGTTGCATGCAAAATTGGAATCGCATTAAGATCAACGTTATACATTACTTTCTTGAAGATTATTCTAAAAACGTTCAAGCATCCCATATATTATATTTCAATATAATACTTCAATGGTTCTTTTAAAATATTCATTATTTCGATGCAAAAGTGTTTCAATGACGAGTCACCTCGGAGTTTCATCCATTGATTATTCATGATGCATTCCACGAACATTCTGGTTATTGAGAATTCGTTGCATGGTAAATCCATTGGCGATTGCTGCGCTCATGCGGTTCTCCTGCAAAAGTAAAAAGCAAATGAATCATGATTTATTTAATAACGCATTCTATGAGGGGCTTCATGGACTGGGCAGTACGCTAGGCCATTACAATTGAAAGATGCCGAAGGCGTTGGTGAACGGTTGTTACTCATCCCCGGCATAACTCGCAAGGCTTACAAGGTTATGAAATTCCAGGCTATCGGCTAGAACAGGAAAACCTAGGTGTGACAATAAAATTAGCTGGGCGGCAACCCTTTCGGACTTCTCGAGGCTTGTTTGTTTGCTTTAAGCGAAACTACTTCACATCTTTATGTAAAAATTTCCAAATGCCCGTTCATTAGACGACCAGCGTAGCGGCCTGCGGCCGCTATTAGCATTTAAAATACTCGTTCATAATTCTAGCATTTCCCAGTTTAAATTTTCTCTCCCTTCTCCTTGCAACATATTATGACCCGACCGTGACATGAATACTGACCATTCATAAACACGTTTGCATAAATAACACTGGTTGCTTTCAGTTGATCAAGTTTCAAAATGGTAAAAGTTGTAGATGATGAAAAACATTCCCCTCTGCAAGCATATTGGATTATGTCAACAGTTTCCTATATGGAATAATTTAATTAAATACCTCCTTAGAATCCGATAAGAATGAAAAAGGATGTACTGAGACGCAGAAGCCATTGTTTCCTATAATTTGAATAAAACATGATATACTGAGCCCGTCCCACAAATAATACTACGTATTTTGAGGAAAGAGGTTTCCATGGTGTACAAAACGTACGTTCGCCTTTGAGACGAATAAATTGAGGGGTTACTTCTTTTTCGCTGATTCGCAAAGGCTGCCTAGAAACCATAACCAATTGTAATCTATAATAAGCAGAATGATCCTCAAGTACCTGAACTCAAGGAAAATGAAACATTTCTCATCTCTCTCCCAATTTATCCTTCCAAGTACGAAGAACCCCTGTACTTAACCTTTTCAGACCTGGCGTCCATTCCAATGGACAGTACATTTACATTGTATCCATGGCAGTTTCTTAGAATTACCTCATTATTACGCTACAATGGGTGCAATTATGCATGGCTTAGTTCCATCAGAGGGCTTCTTTCACCGATTAATTTAGTAATATTCTGTTATTTAATTAAATGTATAATATATAACATATAGTATGATATGGCAAGTTTATACAAAATATGAAAACTGCATAAGCAACACAAAAATTTCAATTACAATCACGAAAGAGCTCAAAAATGCAATAATGATATTATTCCGATAGCTGCCTTAATTCAGGTCTGAAAGGGTTAAGGTGGCGTTAAACACAGCCGGTCTTGAAAATAAACGTTTATGGGATGAATAAAGGTTTCCATTATCTAAATGGTTCAATATAATAAACTAACTCGAAGGTTTTGTTGCCATACCATTTTGTTCAGACAATTAACAGTGCACTTATGTCAAATGTCAAATTAATAATACAATTAAGATACACATGTTCGATTTTCTTAATAGCAGACTAGCTATATAGATGAAATTGAATACTGTGAGTTCCATCTTTAATGAAATTCAAGAAAATATAGTTATGGTAAGGGATAAATTTCAATTCATCCTTTACCCGATTGAAATGGAGGCATTCCTCCCAGATTTCGATCCAGGACCCACAACAGTGGAAGGGTATGAGTTCTCCACTCCACATCCAGCCCTCCGCAGAAGATGATTTTCCTTAGGGAAGAGGGTACCCTGCCCTCTCCATGGACTGGAGGTAGCTTCTCCACATTGATCCACATTTGACCTGGTAATACAACAGTAGGATTTTTAAGGAGAAACGATTGGCAAAAGGGTTGGAAATATCCATACCATTACTCAATCAATCAAACTTTATTGCCGGTTTGCTCGTTAAGCTTTCGGTTGCAAGGTGAGATACAGAACAATGTACATCTCATACTACTAATAATAAACAATATCAAATGAAGTTCATAGTTTTCAAACACATTCAAAAACGTTCAAACGCATTTTCAGAAGTACAGAATATTTACCCGTCGAAGGACTGCATGCAAACCACAACATTGAGTCTATATAGTGAATAATTCGGTTTTTCGAAATACCAGGAAAGCATTCAAGCAATTCAAGAATTCCGACCATAGCCAGTTATATCGCTTTGTTCTTAAGGCAAGTGCCTCTTCCATAGTGCGGTTTTCAGGTACGATTTGATTTCCTCTTTGTTGCCGTTTGCCAAAAAAAAGCAGGAACTGGTACGTATTGCGAATGCACATAGGACTAGAAGTACAGCACAGCAAGGGAAGACAGACACAAAGAACACCAAAAGTGAGACGCAGGAACTGGTGAGGAAGTGAAGAAATGCAATACTGGTCTATTAATGCGTCGGAACATATTGTCTCTGCAATTCGTCTAGTTCTTCGCACCAAAATAATAGATGTTCCCTGGAATCCTGGGGTGTGCATAGGGGACACGTGTTCGCCCTATGGATGACTGATGGAAGAGAACTTCCAGGCTTGCGTGACACATCTAAGAAAGGGACCTGCTTTTCTTTCAAGGCCAATGATACATGAACGTTTCAATCTAAGTAATAGGGCCATTTTTAGCTGGTCAAGAGAAGGTGTTGTTTCAAATTGAGTCCGCCAGTCTCTGCTTGTATCTGACATGAACGAAATATTCTTCTCATAAAGGACTTGGTGAGGGTGCCAAAGTGCAAAGCATAAGAATATCCAAATTCCTGACAGAAATCACTGATTGACCTCAACCAGCAATCGTCACCTTTTAGCATAATTGTGTACTGTTCGTTCAGGGCGGTTTCAATCAGAGACCTTTTGGGCGCCTGTCAGAGTTCCAACCATAATCCTAGCCGACGTTTCCCTGTCAAGACTCTGTTAGCAGGCGGTGTATAGAGTGACAGGATTAGAGTATTGGAAATTGAGAGAGGCTGTCCTAGGAGTCCCTTCAGGAAACCTGCAGATGTAGCGTCGAGATACCTCATATCAGGAATCCATTCTAATCCTGCACCGTACAGAAGGGTAGTTGCAACTATCATACTCCATATCTGGGTAGCCTTTTGGATAGAGGAGGGAATTTTCTGAAACAATCCTATTAGAGCTGCATTTGTAGCTTTGCCCCTACTCCAACGAGAATGCATATGATCTGCCCATTGACCTCTAGTAGAGAACACCACCCCTAGGTATGGGAAATGTTAAATTACTTCTAGTTGCTGGTCTGAATATAAAACTTTTGGGCTTAGCATCTTATGTCCCTTGAAAACGGCATAATTTTGGTCTTCTGTACGTTTAGTACAGAAGTTCTTCCGTACTTTCAGCTTACTCTTTTTTGAGTAAGATGCTGAACGATTTAGCATCCTTAGAAGCCCACGGGCCTAAGAGATGTGATTGTGAGATCATCCGCATACAGAAGTCCTGGTATCTCCCATGTTCCAAGCTTTGGCACCAGATAATTTTCACTAAATAGAAACTCGTAAGCCAGCGTAACAATAATTTTTTAACTTTTCGGACGTACTCCATTGAAAAATAGTTTACAAAGAGTAAGAGAGAAATAATATAATCTGATATAGCACGATTGAAATACAAGTGCTTAATACATACCTTGTACGGGTCAAATGCATATCAAGATATAAGTGAAACATTCCCTTATACAGACGAACCTGAGGGGGATATCTCCTGTTACGAACCTTAAGGCTTCCATTGATTCATCGCCTAGGCTCACCTTTCTAGGATTTCAATAGTCATACCTCTTTGAAGTTTCCTTGAAAAACTCATTCCCATACATGGAAAAATTATACAAAAGCAACTAGGATTCTCAAATGAGCCTGAGCAATGTTGCAGTTATGCACTCTTAAAAAAAAACCCATGGAATTGCCTACTTTCTTGTTTCCATTATATTAGGTGTAGCTCTGTATTTCCTGGGAAATCAAGTGAGTTGTGAATGGGAGAAAAAACGAATATGAACGAAAAAGTGAACGCATCACCAAGCTACCCAAAATGTCAAGGAATCATAGGGCTTCTATTTCCTAGTGTCTTACAAAGGTTACCGAAATTGTCCCGGAAACATCGTCTAATAAATACCAGGATGTGAGGCAAAATATCATGGAGAAAAGATGGTTGAAGACACTACATATATGGTAAACTTACCAACGTTAGGAACAATAGGGATAAATATAATGGTTCCATGAGATTCTTGAGTGAAGAGAAGGATTCCCCTCCATTCGTCCTCCATTTGCTCTCTTCCTCTTTGAGGAAGAAAAGTAGCTGAAACCAGAATATATTCAACAGTATAATAGTAAAATTCTCATTGTAAACTCATAATAATGTACCTACTCTTCAAGTTACTGGTAATGGCCAGAGAAGACACTGATATTTGTGATGGCAAGTTGAACTATAAACTACGTTTATTTATTCTCGTATGGGGCTGAAAAATACGTCTTTTCCGAAAAAAAAGTTTTTGGTATCTTTGGTAAATATATGAGAGGTGACCTTGGTTTAGTTCGAATATTTTGGAAAATACGCCTAGCGTATCCTGAGCTTCAACGAAAGTACCTCGTAAATGAATTTCTAGACCAGATAAATTAATAAAAGCCAGGCTGACTTGCATGGTGAAATAGCCAAGCTATCATTATATTGGCATGAATTATCTTTGATTCTTGACAGTCATTTTTTTGCTTATTTCATTTTCTAATTTTAATGAATCTTGGATTTTCCCTAGTAGCTATGACGATTTGGAAACGTTTCGTGGATTTATTGGCATGCTCAGAGTGGACAATCCGCATGTTATAGCGTGAATTTCAATCTACAGCATCGGATATTAAGGAATTAAGGAAGGATATTAAGCACATATTAATGAATAGGATATTGAACGGACTCACCAGATACTTTCTCCCCTAATATAATTATCGGCCTTTGAAAGAGGTCTGCTCCGGAATTGAGAATAGAAAATGGTTCTGCCTGGTTCTCGCTCCCAAGCCGCTTCTATCCGGAAAAGCAAATGAGAAAATGACCTACATGATGCTAAATGATAAGAATTGTTTCGAAATTCAACAAATCCCCTCTTGTACGTTCTAAAAAGAATTTCTGGAGGATGATGCCTGAATGGGAATAACCTCCCAAGTCCTGGAAGAAAGGACACACATTCCACGCTATGAATCAACTGGCCAAAAGTGAGCTTATTTATGGTGTGCACAAAAGTCACTTTACTCCTGGTTTTACCCCAGATCAAGAGGATTCGAATCCTGACCATTGTTGTTCGTCTACAGCTGAATTCTCCTCCAAGTGCATCAAGCTATTTTTTGCGACATACCGTGAGCTATGTCCGCGAAAAGATGTCGGACACCATCCTTGAGCTCGTTCCCATCGTAGTAACGGTTGTGTGATATGACATGTAGGTGACCCCTTCTGCCTCATGTAATTTCGCTGAGACTTCTCGATCGTACCCAATTTCCCTTTTTATTGATGAGAATACATTGGCAAAAATTGATAGGAATGTTTTTTTATGGCATCATTTGAATAGGTTTTATTTTTTTTTCATTCACGCTAGCACGTCCACTTCATCAAAAAAGAAAACTTGCCAGTTGGCTCTGTCAGGCATTTAAGTATACCATACCCCTCCACCTTTATATCTTGACTTAATAGACGCTCTTAGATCCAATGAAATGTGTAATTTGGATTCATCAATGGTAGAAAAAAGCAATGAAGTTTCACTAATGAATGATGCATGGATGTGTCTCTACACTTTATTATTCATTGAGAAAACATTTCGATATTTTCAACTGCACCAGGAATCCCCACAAACAAGTGAATATGTTCAGAAGCCGGCCACATATTCGAATTTCGCGAATTAAATTTATCCAAGCGCCGACTATGCTTGCGAAGATTTACACTCTAGGTAGCTATCGCATCAGTGCAGGTGATGGATACGTAATCCAGAGTCCATGTGCAAGTACGCCAAGTATAAAATTAAGAGTCATGGAAAAATAAGAAATGAAGAATACGTTCAGAAAGAGTATGTTTGCATGGAAGGTTCAATGAACGAGAAAATTATGGAGATCTTCTCATATTCCAGGCCTTCCATGGAAGGAAGTTGATGATGTCATTCCAATACGAATGGAACAACTAAAGAAATGAACATATAAAATACCTACCACTAGCATGGATGGAAAGCATTTATTCGGCGCGATTCCCTTTTGCTTCCTGAGGTACAATATATTTACTACTATACTCCCACATAATGAAATACAAGTTTTCAATTTATTTTCTAGGTAAAATGGTGAAAAATATTTTTCAATATATGTCACCATTCTTTGAAAGCCACTCAATGAAAACGGCACTAGGGGTACCCTTTCCGTAGCCATTCACTTGGTGAAAACAAAACACTCTTGACAGAAAACAGGATCAGAAGAATTACCTGAAGGAGAGAAAGGTGGAGGAGGGATCCAGTAAGGCAAAGGGAAAGGGACTCCAATACTCCTCCTCTACCACTCGTTTTCAGAGGCACAGGTGTATCCGTCTGGTAATTCCACTCCAGTCCTTTCTGTCGGAGCTGGTCCCGGACTTCGTCACTCTCTTGGTCTTCAGTCTGAGGCACTGCTCCTGGTGCGTCTGGAAAAATGAGACCAAGCTTGAATTAAGAGGAGCAAAGATGGAGTAATGCGAATGGAGTTTCGTCGATCCGGATTTTAAAAAAAATGTTGTGTCAATCGACACCTATACCAATTGTCATTTGTGCATGATGGTTGAGTTCAGGCGTAACCCATCTCTGATTCACGACAAAAGTCATGTCTTTCTTCTTGAACGCTGTATAAGACTCAGCAGGAAAAAAGAACCAGTATTACCATAAACGCGATGCGAACGGTTTAGTAGAATATTGACTCTCGATATATCCTTTGTTAGGAATTTTATTGTCCGATTTCTTATCAT
The DNA here is from genome assembly GCA_905338385.1 of Darwinula stevensoni. Classification (NCBI taxonomy): domain Eukaryota; kingdom Metazoa; phylum Arthropoda; class Ostracoda; order Podocopida; family Darwinulidae; genus Darwinula; species Darwinula stevensoni. Next base: position 4,806 of record CAJPEV010002244.1, on the reverse strand, counting down.
TTTTTGGTAAGTATACGCATAATTATACGAGAATAATGGGGAAATTGACCTTGTATTCTCGAAAGTTTGCTAGCAATTAGCTGAACCAACCAGAGATCGTATTTTTTCTAGGCGCATCGTTTGTGTGCTGGCAGAATGTCAGTGGGAAAGGTAACAACTACCTTTATATGAAGTAATGTGAAAACAAATTTTCGATGGTTTTCCCTTTCCACCCTCTTCTCTTCTCTACAGGACTCACTAAAGTTAGGCCTTGGAATAAAAACAGACTGCCTTCAGGTCACGGTAAGGGCTACCTTTTTCCTTTTTAAACTAAATTCTTGACTTACTGTGCAAATTAGCCCTATGAGGGTGAATCCATAATCTTCCACACATCTCCTTGAGGATGAGTAATGTTAGGCCAATTGTAGGCCTGTTCATACGTTCACTAACCATTTCAGAGGACATGTAACTTTAGACCGTTCTGAGGCATGTTTCACATTTCATGAACCATTTCAGTGGGACGTGAAACATTAGGCCTGTCTGGAGTTCCTCGAACCATCTCGAATAAGTCTGTGGAGGCAATGCCTCCAGGAAGCGTGATATCTGTTGTGCACACCGTTCTGTTAATTCGGGGTGGTACGGATGAGACATCTCCATATCCCACCACATTGATCAATCACTGTTAATCACCGCTACATTCTCAGCTCAACTCATGAACTCGGCACAAAAATGCATCATACATTAAAAAAAAAGCAGCAGATCCAGACGCCGATACTAAGGTTGAAGTAGTCTTGAATCTGGCATAATTTCGGCACGATGCCCGGAAAATTCATTGGAGTCGGTGAAGTGATACAAATGTATTGGAATGGCTTCCCTTACAGGCCAGCGCCGAAGGAGGCTCTTGCAGTATGTACTGCATATTGGTGTTATTTCTTTAAAAGAAAAAATGTTCTTATTCATTTTGAAGCACCTATTGCAGATATTTTCAATCGGATCGTTAAAAAAATATTTCAAATTCACGCTTAATATAGCGTAGAAAATAATTTGTCCCAGAGACAATATATTGCATTAGGTTCAGGTGTACCATCACTAAAAGTGCTATTCAGACAGGAGCCGATAAATGGTTGTGTGCCATCAAATAAAAAAAAAACACTTTTGAAATATCTTTACTTTTACTTCTTTAACCATATGTTACTACCTTAAACCCTTTTCCAGTTTGTTTCTCTTGGGATATTTTTGAGGAGCGCGCATAGCTCTGAGAAAATTGCCTGGTATTCTTTGCTCATTCATTTACTTGAAACTATTTTGGCGTGTATCAAAAGTGGAGAGAGCAAAGAATATTTATTTATACAATTTAAGCATCTTGCTCATTAATCTAACAGTACGGAAGACGTTTTCTTGGTTGATGTTTGAAGAAAAACAGTGGTAATCGGTTTTAATTGTCTATTCCTGGGTTTTAAAGATCGAGGGGCAGGTCTTTCGTGCATTTATGTGCGGGGTATCTGAATCTGTTATTATTGAGTAAATAGGAAAATTATAAGAAATTAGACCGGACTGAATGATTGGAAAATATGTTTAAAATCCTAAGTGCGCCGTAAATAGAGACCTCCAAAGGATCCCCTTTCAAGTCTCTGCCCACGAGAAAGGCTTTGATTACTTCTATGACTCGTAACAGGAGATGTAGTGCAGTGGAAGACTATTTCTGGAAGAACTAATCACGTGAAGGTATTCCGTGCGGGAAGTACGGCTAAAATGATTCCCAAGTTCTTATGTTTTCTACATTACGTCATTCCTTTGTTTTCCAACGCTGACAGTTGAAACTTCAAAACCATGTTACTGTACTTTCTCGCTCTGCATGTGTCACATATAAAGCTCATTCTACAATTAATTACGGAGATCTAAGGCATAATGTAATCCGACATTTTTCCCGATAATTCTATGGCAAATCGATTAAGGGTTAATCCTCTCCCGGCCATCCCCCAAAGCCATGGTTCCCCAGATTTTAGTACATCATCTTGCTAGAACGCGCTTTGTATAAGTTGTCCAAGCACCTAACGGTAAGTCAATATATATCACTTGACACTATCTTCGCTCAATTATCACTAGTTGGAGTAATCATGGGAATGCCTCGGATGATAACGGTCATTACCCTCCTTACGAAAGAATTGATGTACTGGTGTGTTCATTAATCTGCTTCAGTTTTTGTGTCTTTAGTTCCATTAAAATAAATCCATGATACTTTTCTTTAGAACTAAAAATGGATCTAATCATTAACCTATATTTTTAGCGTTTGTCATTACCATTACATTGAAATAGCATGAAAATTACGAGACCTCTATTTTACTTTACGATATTCCACCAACACTTAACTAGCCGAGATAAATATACTGTCACTCAATTGGGAATAAAAATAGTCTACATATATTTACTTGCTTACCATCGGTAAAGACGTATCCCCAGTCACGAAATGGAGAATTACTAGAAATGCTATTCAGGGCATCCCATGAACCAGGAGGGTAGAATATGGCGCCGCTTCCTTCGTCAAATATGTCCCCTTTCTCCAATGCCTCTTCCCCCACCCTCTGAGCTGCCACATCCCAGGTTGGAGCCTGTAAAGGAGAAGACATTATTCTTCAAGGATGCCAGCTCTTTTATGGATGTCTCTATCAGGGAGAGACTGACTGCAGTTATGAGAAGAGAGAAGTTACGGGGGAAATAAAATATCAATTTTGGAAGTGTTTTAACCATTGACAACATCCTGTCTCACGAAAAGGAGCTGTAATGATTTAATGATGCTTTTACTGATTATATATATTTCAATAGATGACTCCATTTTTAAACGCGAGGTATAATACCGCAAATATACATTATTTCAAAAGCAAGTCCAGGCTCTGCATTATTTCCTTTTAAATAAGTATCGTACATTTGACAGGTAAAGCATAATAACTGGTGAATTGATCAATGAGGAGATAGGCAATCTGACCATCAGGAACTTCCAATTTTCATCTGCTCGCAGTAAACTATCTCGGGCTATGCGTAATGAAACATCCTCTTCCACGGAAACATCCCTAGTTTCGATGTGACCTCCTTCCAACATGGCTCTCCAAAGATCTTGATGGTCTTGTAGAAAGTCTATGATGATTAGACGAGTCCTGGCAAAGGAAATGACTTCCAGCATCCATTCACTGCACACATTGACGGATATGATGGTGGAAGCCTCACGGCCCCGAAAATGGCTTGGGTGTGAGAAATGGAAGCCTCCGCTTTGGTGAGAAAATGCCTCCTGCAAGGACTTCAGAAGGACTTCATCAGAAACCAAGATGTTAGGGTACTCATCGTCTTGCGTCATTGATAGAATTGAGTGAATGCAGGAAGAAAGGACGGGAATAGCATTTTTAATATGAGGCGAACAGAAGCCTTCGCCCTTACATATATATCCAGCATGTTGCCCTGGACACTTCCAGATAATGAATTGAACTGGTGGCCCAAATACAATTGAGGCAGATGCTGAGGATATGGGAAGACACTTTGATTTCATCTCGAAAGATATACGCTTCTCGTTGTTTTTAATATGCCTAAATAAGTGCATGTGAGTTGGAGGCGTAAGTAGGGCTATGGCTGTGGATACCGGATTATCTGTCAAAAGTTTCATTACCTTATCTGGCGAGATTCCTTGAGGGTCATTTGAATGAGGCTTAAAAACCAAGGTTAGGTTCAATTTCTTTTCATGTAACTCCCGCAAAACTTTCTCAATATCACATTCAGTTCTGAGGAACATTGGACAGTCTTCAACAACGACAACCGAGAGAGGCACACCCTCATCCACCTCCGCTTGAGCTTCTTTAACATCCTTATGATTAATGATGTCCTGGAGAGTCTCGAAAGAACAGGAAACAACTTGCACATTTGAATGTGCCCTCCAACGATGTCGGCAGAGTTCTCGAGACAACACACCTCCGCAGTGGAAAAGCAGGACCCGCCTCCCAAGCTCCAGCACACGTTTTATCAATATTTCTATTTTCCTTGATTTTCCCGAGGCAGCATAGCCGAATATTCCACAGATCTTTGATTCAAGCATCTTCTCCACATCTTTTTGATCTTCTCCATCCATATCATCCCATTTCATCTCTATAAGAGGGAAGCTGGCAAGGTGGAATTTATTTTCTTCTAGTGAATGGATCGCCTTCTCTTTATACACCTTCCACATCTTATTCATACAAGCTGACTTTAGAAGGAACAACTTCAAAGAAAAAAATCAAAAGGTAGGCTGCTAAAGAAAACGTTGTGGTGACTTGAAGGGTCACCAGTTGAGAAGTAGGAGATCGTGTTCCTAAAACAATAGACCTGTGGTGGCTATCAGTCGATTATAGTTTATCCATCTCGAGTGAGGAAAATCCACGATGACTATAACGTTCCTTGGATGACATCCCATCATCTCTTCTTCTGTCGTGATGACGAGGGAAACAGAGTTATGCATTCCACGGAATTTCCCTACACGGTCTAGGAAGAGTAGTGGGAGCGAGTAGAAAGAGGCGAGGATATTCACAAGAGCTGCCTTCGTGTGCGTATCGTTAACCACGACAAAGAGTGGCATCGTGTTCGATGACGTTGGGCATTCTTCGTAGATGGACTTAATGGCATGTGAAGCTCTAAGAGCACGACATTTCATTTCGTCTTTGCATTTGTTATGATGAAGGGAATAGCAAGAGGGAAGCGGAAAGAGGACGGGGAGGAAACCCCTCCTACGTTCTTCTATTTCGAAATGAAGTGTCTTCTCGCGTAAGAAGAAGATCCGACGAGAATATTCATTAATGGCATGGAGCAGCT
>CAJPEV010002243.1:9767-37753 GCA_905338385.1 Darwinula stevensoni | reverse complement strand
AGCTGAATGCATGGTAGGGCCTTTCCCAGGCTACACTTTTCTTTTGATAGGCTTGTTTTAAGCCTAGCCCTCCCCCCTTTTTTCGCTTTTCCTTCATAGGCTTGAGCTCTCCCAAGCCATGCTCTCGCTTCATTCCGTTCTAGGCTTGTGTCTACCATGCATTTCAGCTGTGAGGCTGGTCGAGCTAATCGATTGTTTAATTGTGGCACTGGCAGATGGACTTAAGCCGGGATTGCTTCTGGGGCATTAAGTACTACCTCTACTATTTACCTCTACAGCCGTAGCACCTGACGGCAGAAACTCTCTGGATAGAGTTTGTAAGTCAGACTTGTGGCCTCAACCCCCTGACGACGCAGGCTGCCTGACAAATTTCTAGGATAGGATCCTTCGCTGTCCCTTCTCTTTTTAACTTCCTTTAGCCTTGCCCCATACCTGCAGGCTGTCTCTAATAATTCTGACTCTCATCTCTAAGTCCCGCGCTTCTGGGTCCAAAGGTTGGACATTTTCTGTTGCCCTTGGGTAGTTTCAAACAAGTTCGGCACCACATAACTTCTCTTTCTCTATATACTGTATATAAACAGTAAACATATCTTCGGATCCCGTGTTGGCCGTGTCGATATGAAGAGATCAGGGCGTATGTAGAAGCCAACGATACAAGATATCTTTATGATTCCCAACGTTTCGGTGAAACACACCTTTATCAAGGGGAATAGGAGAAAAGACCTATTAGCCACATTATTTGCTCAGGTTAAGGAGTCACTTGAGGGTCGAGAAGAAGGGATAGGAAGATAGAAATCCGATGTCCTTGTTCAAGCCTCTCGTATGGGTCTTCTGTGACTCACGCAATGTTGTTTACACTATCGATTCCAAAAGGTGCCAAGTACGATACGTGGGAGAGACGGGAACTACTTTCAGACTGCTTTTCAATAATCATAAGAGCTCGATTCGCAGAAATGTTCCATAACTGGCTGTGGTTCAACATTTTGCTGCACAACCCCATAACTTGTCTGACTTGAGGGTTGACATCGTGTCTGGAGGAGCCATATTAAAAAATGGAAAGGATCGAAGGCTCTGTGAACTAGCTCACATCATCAAATGGAAGACCCATACGAGAGGCTTGCACAAGGACATCGGATTTCTATCTTCCTATCCCTTCTTCTCCACCCTCAAGTGACTCCTTAACATGGCCAAATAACGTGGCTAATAGGTCTTTTCTCCTATTCCCCTTGAAAAAGGTGTGTTTCACCGAAACGTTAGGAATCATAAATATATCTTGTATAGTTGGCTTCTACATACGCCCTCATCTCCTCATATCGACACGGCCAACTTGGGATCCGAAGATATGTTTACTGTTTGTATGGTAAAATCCCGAATTTTCAATCTGGGGAGGAAACTTTTGGTCATCCAGAGCCATTTGATGTTTCTGAGTATATGCAAGAAAAAGAATTTGATTCCGAAGGGGTTACGGCTGAAGAATCCGCTCCGAAGCACATTTCCATCTCTGGTGGGCGACGGAATTCTTTTCTCTGCTTCATCCAAACTGAGAAATTGTCTCATTGGGGCACTCTATGGGAGACAACGTTCCGTGGTCTTCGCCATGAATCGTGCCAAGGAAACTCTGTTTTCCCTGCTTACTCCACAGGATGCTCTAGAGCAACTCATTGATTTGGATTCTCAGATGACTGATCTCAAGACTTTGATCTTTCAGAAAAAACAGCGAAAGTTAGATTGTCTTTTCAGTGAGAAGTGAGAAGTGAGAAGTATGGGAATATGCGTCCTACAAATGCAGTTGTTAACCTTTCTCGGAGAATACTCAGACCGAGACTGCTTTGCTTTCCAAGGGTCTATCCTTTTGCCCCATTCGTAATCCCGACCCTGTCCGGATTGTGTAAGATGTGGAAGATTACCTTCGTCGTTTGGCTCTGAGGGAATTCTTCTTCAAGGAGGATGCAGATGAACAATCCGGTTGTCTTTCATCCATGATAGGACAACAAACCGATCCTCAAGGAGTTCGGAGTCCCAACCATGAACCTAATCAAGAAGGAATCAACGCTTCTCTCATGACTCATGAGAGCGGGAAAAATAAACCGATTGCTTGCGTTCAGGACACGGGATCTGATCCTCTTTGGAATCCACTACAGATAAGCAATCATCTTCGCATTTATGGAGAGCGAGTGAGAACGGACATCAATGGTCTTCTTCACAAACTCCTCCATGGTACTAACCATTCGAATTTGTCACCAGCTGCTAGGGGCGCTCTCCGCGATCTCAGATCTTATTCCGACATTGTGATTAAGCCGGCGGATAAGGGGGGTGCAGTGGTGGTTCTAGATTCATCGGATTACATCAAGGAAGCCTATAGACAACTTGACGATGGCACCTATCGAGCTTTTCCTGATGAACCCACTCTCGCCTTTCGGGATGATCTCCATGCATTGATTGCATCCTTCCCGGATCGCGCCAGGAGCGTACCGGGGAAGAAAATGCTCGAGTTCTGGAATCAATCTTACTCAGAGCTGAATATCAGCGAACAACGACTTGCGAATCAGAGACTCTATATCGAGCGGAAAAACATGCTCTCAGAACTGGAGCGGGAAAACATCAAACAGGAAGTTCTGAACACCCTCCATCTTGTCAAACTAGAACGTAGTGTACCCGAAAACGAGAAGGCAACACCTGAAGCGACTCCACTTCAAGTTCCACCGAGGACAATTGCGGCTGTTTCAGAACTAGAAGCGCCCTCTGAAGAACTAAGATCTGCGGTACCTACAGATGTCCGATCGACCCCGACTAAGACCTCTAAAGCTCAACCTTGTCATCTCAAAAGACATCGAGGAGATCAACCAGATCATCCAGAACCACCGTGCCTTTGCAGCTGCCATTACCATCCATCAGAAATGGCAAGGACCAGAAAAGCCTACCCAAAAATCCGGGAAGGGCTCTTCCTCGATTCCACCTTGGAAGAGGCGCCTCCAAAGTCGGATCGATGCAGCAAGGCGAGACCTTAGCACNAAAAAAAATATTTTCTCGAGCTCAGTACGGAAAGAGTGAATATTCCAGTGACCGTCTTCTTAAAAATGAGGAAAATTGGTACGATAGGGTTCAGTTTTCCCTTACGTAGATCGCCGTGCGCAATAAACTAGCTATACTTATCACGAACGTCTTTTGCACTTGTATCGCTTTTCCTTTCAACCCTTCGAATATACCTCATATCTTGACAGTTCTGAAAATATATTGGCTAAAAAGCTACTCTCACGCTTAAGATCGAGATGCAGCTTCTGACTATCGGAAGGGAATTCCTCCTTTCTTTAACGATCTCCTTCGAAAGGATGACATCGTCTCTCCCATTTGCTTTTACGGCCCATTTTCTGTACCTTAGAAGAGGGGATCCCAACGGGATCCATACTCCCCTAATCGTGCGACCTTCCTCCATGCAAGTGTTTCCTCTCGAGCCGTCGCACGTTAACTCGTCGGTTGCGAATCTAAGAACATTGCGGAGTTCGTTTACTTCTCGACGATTTTATTCCGTTCGTTATTACCTTTTGGTGATAAACCAGAAAAATCTCGAATCGAGTGCGAGACGAAACATTACGTAGGATTCTGCCGTATATTAAATGCATTCTGCATGCACGAGATACCGTGCAGAATATAGAAATGCGATTTCCTTGTCGCTGTTGAAACTCGCTCGTGAGTTAAATCATAGATGAATCGAAAGGAATTCAAGTATCTCAGTTATGTACGACACCGGTGGCCTGGAGATCTCTTGACGGCAGAGATCCTGAATGCATTTCTAATCGATCAGTGCTTTCAGGCGATCGGGGTTGCCAAGCTATCGGGGTTGCCAAGCTATCGGGGTTGCCAGGCGGACCCTCCAGAGACAGAGAAACATCTCTATTCTATTCCTTTTTCCTCCACTCGCGGAAACGGAGGGACTTCGTAGGACCCATCACACGCGCTCGATCGGAGCTTTTTCATCTACCCCCTCTGAGAAGCGAAGAATGTACGTTACCCCACCCATCAGACTCGAGAACACTTCTCGTTTTTCCAGTCCTCTACTTCGTCCTCGATTCTTCATCTCCAGGAGGAAAAGGATTTTCGGCCGAGCCGCAGCCGCGAATCGGAAGTCACCTCGGCCGGTTTCCGACCGGAAAATCGAACCGATTCCAGGCCTAACTCCCGCTGGAATATCCCGATCGGATCGAAAAAGGTTTCATTAGCCGTTTCCCACTCGCGTCCTGTCGTGAAAGCAGCCGAATGAAAGCCGTAAAGTGGATCCCATTCTGTGAGGAGGATCACTGCCAGTTCCGAACCGAGTACGGATTTAAGCGCTCGGAATCATCCATTCTTCTGGTTTGCCCACAGCAACGCTCTGGTCCTTCTCGGCAGTTTATTCCATTTCTATTCATCCCACGGATCGCATACGCACGAGAAGAATTCAAAACAATTTAGCACATCTATTTCTACCGGTATTTACCGATCGGCACCAATGGTATGGACAAATAACTGCAATGCAAATAACGCCCACATTGAAGCATACAGTTGTTGCTGGACATTTTCATATCCGGCGGGTCTTCAGAAGAACACGAGCCATTTCCTAGTTGCGCCTACGTGACAGCAGTTTTCAGTCGATCGGAGAATAAGGAATGGCAGTGACAGCCTCATACTACCCAGAAAGTTCAGAAGGAATGGGATTTATTTGGGAAGGCCCTCTGTTTTGCTGGATGGAGAAAATACGCCTTTTGCAATATATTTGCCTTTAGGCGTTTTAACCGAAAAGTATATTTTTTTAAAACCGAAATCAATATCAGCCAACCGAAATTAAAACAGAACTACATGCCCACAAACTTTCAACCTTACACGTTTGCCCTTTTCGCGGGTGAAAAAATATATTTGGAAAAGCCGAAGCCCCCAAAAGCTATGCCATGAGGGGATGCACCATGAAAGCTGAATACTCCCTCAATTCAAGAATATTATGTCACTTGTGCGTGTGCCAAGTTTCATCTTCCATTTCTGTCCAATTCGCCATGACAAATTTTTTTTAAACATCCCCCCTCGAAAAAATTATTCAGGGAATGTATCAAGACTTAACTATTTTTAAACTCCTTGTCTCAGTAGTCACATTCAGTAGTCACGTTTCAGCTTTCCATTTTCACCAGTTTAACTGATGCAAAAAAATTATTTGAAAACATCTACCTTTCAAATCTGTGCGCCCTGGGCATTTACTTCCAAAGTCTAATTTTTTCTGCATTCAGCATCCCAAAAGGTAGTTATGTACCAAGTACATAATAGGCAGAGAATAGGCAACATATTCAATCTAGCAAACATTAAATGCCCAAAAAACTGCCAGCTAAACCAAAAGATGGTAACTTAAGAGAAGTGAAAGCAAAGCAAGCCTATTAGTTCCTGAATGTTCCGCAGGATCCTCATCAGGGGCACGGTCCTGCCAAAGCTTTCAGTGCATAATATATATATTTCGGAATTCTTGGTAGAGTTAAGGAAGTTTAGAAGAAATGGATAGGGTATGGCTGGAAGGATGTCAGATGACTGCATTCGCAGCTTAAGTCAATCCTACAACCACTACAGAAGCACATTCCATTAGCTGGAGAGAGCTAACGCTCATGTTACTGGAAAGTAACTAGTGTAACGTGTACCCTGGAGGTGGATGCGACGATGCTCAGTGGTGCAGCAAACCTTGAAACAACAGCCAAAAATAAATTATGCCCTACCGGAAACCGTGCCCGAAAGATCTCTCTGCTAAACCAGGCTCTGAATAAAAAAGAGCAGATGAAAGGAAAGTTCTGCTACACTGGGGTTCCATAATGGGAAGATTATTTGGGTGTGCTGCAATCTGATTTCAGTCACCAGAACCAACTCTGGTAGGAGAAGTAACTAGCCCTGATGAAAGAAAAATCAAGAAACAATGGAGAAGAAAAGCGAAGAAAACAGTAGGATTGTAGATTAGTGATAAAGAGGAACGCTGTGTACAAGAGCATCAAAGGATATCAGTGGTTCCCCATAAGCCCACATGCTCATGGCCATGCCCTGGCCTAAGCCATAGAAGTGGATACCTCTATTGGCTTCGCATTTGGGCTAGGCCATGGGTGCATATATCCTAGGCTTGGGACCCGAACTATACCCACAATCAAAGGTAAGGAAATGGATGATGGGTGAAAGTTTCACCAAACTTTTCTACCATAATTAAATAGTGGGTTTTATTGAAGAGGGAACCAGGAACCAGGCGGCATAGCCATTCTTTCGTAGTTTCTCATGCAAGAGACTACTATTAAAGACAAAACTCTCAGAACTGCTACAAATTTGAAGGTAGCGACTAAGTTGAGACTTAATTACATTGTCAATTATGTATTTTGGTATGTTTGAACGGAAAGAAGGCATATCATAGATTTCAAAGGAAAAATCTCTTCTTTTGTCATAAATGCTTGTGATAATATTAGCATGAGCAATTTCCAAATTTAAATCTAAATAGTGAGCAACCTTGAAGGGCGGAGATGTTGTTTCCTCAACCTGCATACAATCTGGATAGATGTTGTCAATATCTTCCTCAATCAATTCGTTATTAAGTGCGACGAGGTCGTCAATGTACCTGTACGTCCATTCATAGGATTGAGGGCGTGGGGTTCTCTTCATATGTAATTGCTCATAGTAAAAAAGAAAGAAATTTGCCATATTGGTAGAATAGCTACTACCCATCGGAATTCCAATGGTTTGTTGAAAGACCTTGTTGCCTTCAAACTGTCTCTCAGTAGATTGGAAAAATCCTCTGGACCGAGGGATGAATTTTTACTAAGAGTGCAACCAAAAGGGAGAAACTTTACAAAGAGATCTGATAGATTCTTATGAAGAAGATTCACAGGGACTTTGTGTACAGAGTAGTAAAATCCAATGATCTAATCGTGTCTGCTGTTCCAGTAATGTTGATGTTCTTGACAGCTCCCAAGACTGCTTTGTTGTTTTTTATTATCCACGAGTCATGGGAATCTTTACAGTCGTATTGAATCCTCTCCATGAGAATGTCCAAGATTTCGTTGATTTTAATAGAAAGGTTTTGAACGATAGTGTTCGATGAACTCGTTATAAATCTAAATTTAATTGGGCTTCTGTGAAATTTAGGATTTGCGAACAAATAGGGAATTTTTGTTCGCTCTGAATCGATATGGATACCAAATTCTTTCCAAACAAAAATTAATTTTTTAATGACTTCCTCTGCTGCGAGCGACGTTGGCTGGAAAGTAGCACTATTCAAGATTTCTTCCTTTAAGATGCTACCATAGAAGCGTTTGCAGATGAAAGCAAAGTTGTTTGACGCCTTATCAACGGTGACTATAACAAGGTTTTCATGTAAAGTCTTAAGATGGGTCTTGAATGTTCTTATGGGAATATCCAACATGTTTGGATTATATTTGATACTAAAAGATTTAATTCTATCTGTAAATGCTTTACAAAGTTCATATCTCCAAGGTAGGAAGGTAGCAAGAGGAGTGGATGTTCTGTAGGCAATTTTAGATATGTAGACCTGAATAACCGATGTTGCATCTCCCAAGAACGTTTCTTTATTCATTTTGTTATTGAAACGATACTTGCCTCCCTCTTAAAGATCTTAATCAAGTGGTTATTTCCAAGAATGTCCAGGTTACCAGTCAAAATATGCTGATGCTGACTGTCAAGGAAGTCTTTGTAAACAGAATCCTGACAAATACATGGAAGTTCTTCAGTTTTACTAAGGTCTAATGTTTCGACGAATTTTTTATAGTTGCATGCAACGACTTTAAGAGGTTTGGATAAAAACATTTCTATTATAAGTGAATAATGCCCGAAAAATTAAGCATAGAAGAACTAGCGACTTAATTTAATAGGTCGTCGAAGAACAACGGAATGGCCTGCTCGAAGTCCAGATTTAACGCCGTGCGACTTCTTTCTGTGGGGCTGGGCGAAAAAAATAGTTTAAAAATCAAAACCAAGGACCATTGATGAACTTGAAAACAAAATTCGTGATATTCTAGGCAAAGCACCAGGTGACTTCTTGAGAAAATCTGTTTAAAATGTACCGGTAAGGTTACAAAAGTGCGAGGACAATGCTGGAGCCTATGTTGGATTTTAACTTTGCAATAAAACTTTCAATTTTGTTATAAATAAACGGTAAAAAAATAAGCTTCAATTCAGTTAAAGGAATGTTTTAATATCTGCTTTGGTTTAGGAGCAATAACAATTTAAAAATAGGGAGTGACTTTTCACACACCATGTATACAGGGTTATAGGAAAATCACTAATTATTTTTCATTATTAATTAATAGCTTTTGTTCTAACCATGATCGAAACGTATTTCCTTTGGGATTTGAAGACCTCGTTCATGGTTTATTTTATTATAGACAATAGGTACTGCCATTGTTTTTATAAAATATGGTGAGGTCGTTGATTGTGAAAAGCTGCATACCAATTTCTGCTTGGTTATATGGTTATGGGAATAGGGCTTAGGATATTGTACCAAGCATGAAAGTCATCAGTATGATAACCTTGACTATAAGAGAATTTAAAGCCGTCAAAGCAAGTTGATGGCTACGGCTTTAGGAAAAGATGTTGGCCTGAGACGACCTATTCCAAAGGAAATTCAAAAATCGCTGGTAAATTTAAAAGAATGTATAAATTGTGTTCCAACATGGATATAAACTTTTTTCTTACAGTATTTGAAAACCATTTTCATGTAATTATTTTTACTCCAACATCTCCTCACCAGATACTCTGAAATAATTATTTCCCAAGGATGCATGAAAACATATCCTCCACTAAACATATCTTTCCTCACCATCGTGGATCAATCCAGCTATCCATTCAATCTATACTGATAATCTCCTATGATAGTGAGTACTACATCTACGAAGTTCCAGTTGCACAATAATCATGATACTCAGAAAGAAGAAATCTTAGGCTTTGAATAAGAAACTGATGTGACTATGATTACTTCAGGTTTATGTTGAACATTATCCTCTGATTAAGGAATGTGAACTTATAGATCTAGAGCATGAATGAAATAATAAATAATGAGTTTAAGAGTTCAGGATGAGAAGAGGAATGACAATATAAAATAAAATAATTAATTGGCCAATATTGTGCACAGAGAAGAGAGTCACTTTGGCATTACCTCACCTCTAAGAATACTTCAACTGATGTTACAGAAAAGTAATTGCTGAAGGAAGTGCAATTTGTTTTGACTCTTCTGCGTTTGTCTGTGATCGGCAAGGCACAGACATAATACATGAGTATGTCGAAAGAAAAATAAATGGCTTCATCATATTACGTTTTTTCAATGACCAATATTTCTATGATAGGCTTGGACATCAGATATTTTGACCTGCTAAGGTCTTCAGATGAGTTTCACAGTATTTGGGATGTTTTCAATCATGGCACTAAAAACTATCAATGAATATATATTAAATCATCTGCATCAGAATATCAACCAATTTTTGGACACATGCAACACCTAGTAGAAGGAAGGCTGAGCCTGCGAGATCTTGGCCATGTTTTTTCTCTCGAACTTCGTAACATTAGAGAATTGATGATTTTATATACGTGTGTCATGTTCATCCAAGTCAATGACGTGCAGGCCTAGACCTAGGCTAATATCTGGAACCCCAACACTATTGATGATTTTACACTTAGAACTTAGTTATACTCATCTTCAGCTCTTAGAGTTAATTAACGTTTTAAATTAGGCAATATGTGAATGCTAGCCTAAGTCAACGCTAGAGTATTATTCTGTCACCAACTGTAGGCCTAATGTTTAACCTGGAAACATGATGAAGTCATTTGTCTCTTAAGAGGAGGTTGGTAATTCATAATTTCTCTTCGCACATACAAACTATTCTGGAAGGCTGTGTCTGCTCGTACAGTATCGTATTTTTTTAAATCCCTGTGTCGTATTTTCTTGGTGAAATCAACTGGAAACAGGCAACGTCGATTGGAATTATTTTATGATGAACCCTAACCTATCCTGGCCTAACGTAAGGGGAAACAATTTTCATAGCCAGTACACGCGTAATTGTAACCTGCCATGCGAATTGAAATCGCATTACGATGCTCGGTACAGTGCCTATGAGCAGACATTTACTATCTGGAATAAGCACGTACTGCATATGGTGGCCGGCATATCAACCCTTCTTCGAAATGGAGTCCTGCAAGGGGCAAATTCTTTACCGGGACTGATTCAAGTCAGAATCCGCAACAGACAGAAACATGAATGCCAACCAACCATTGAAAACCTTAGAACCCTGGTGTAGGCACCAGGTGCTCTATTCGACGTTTCCCAGCCTGACCAGACCAAAGAAGATAATTTCAACAATTTTGGTTCTTAACTGTCCGCAATTTGTGCTGTGACGGGTCAGGTTCGCCGGTCTGCGACCCCTGGAGGCTCTAGAACCGGTACATGTGGGGGTAGCTATCAGAATATTTCAAGCAACATAATTTTTTTCGACAGAGTCAGTAAGGTTATTCCAAACCGTGCAGGCCCTGTCAGTAGATGCCTTTACTAGCTCTTGGCCCAATAACTGCCTGAAGCAGCACGACGGCTTACTCGACAAGACTTTTATCGACGTTAAAAGATTGAGCTTGACGAGCTTGACGTTAAAAGATTGGGCTCTGACGTGACTTACTTACGTTTCACATTTCCTCAAGATCTGTTCATTACTCTGAGAGTTAGGGCATTTGAAAGCCTTGAAAGAAGTCCCTTGATTGAACGCGAACAGAAGGAGGTGTCGAAAGTGCTCACTTTTGTCTACTTGACATTCCATTTCGAAGACCTGTAATTAAATAAAATAATAAATGTAACTAAAAGCAAACACAATATCTTCTGGAGCAGAAAATTTTCTTTCAAATGACGTATAACCTTTGCCAATGTGTTTTACTTTTGGCACACATTTTTAAATTTGAAAAAAAACGGACACTATTTATGTTAACACCCAATACATGCCCACATAGTTTCAATATTATACGTTTGCCTTTTTCGCTTGTGAAAAAAACATATTTGGAAAAGCCGACCCACCCAAAAGCTATGCCCGGAGGGGATGCACCATGAAAGCTGAATACTCCCTTAGCTCGACAATATCATGTCACTTATACTATACGCGTGCCTTTCCATTTCTGTCCAATTCGCCACGAAAATATTTTGTTCAAAACATCGCACCTCAATCCCCCAGGGGATGTATCGAGACTTAACATTTTTATTTAACTCCTTGTCTCAGTTGTCACATTCATGCAAAGTATCAGCTTTCCATGTTCATCAGTTTAACTGATGCAAAATAATTATTTGAAAATATCTTCCTTTGAAATGTGTACCTCCAGAGCATTTACTTCCGAAGTCTGAAGTTTTCTCCAGCATCGCAATAGGTAGGTATGTACCAAAGTTCATCTTTCCACACAAGCTCAATACGCCAGGACAAAAAATACTTGAAAACTTCGGCTCACAAAATATGCCCACAGGGCATGGATCTAAAAGGTTGCATATTTCCTGAACACATCGTCTCGGTAAGCACGTCCATGCCAAGTTTCATCTTTCCATGTCTCTCCGTTTTAGCCAAGCAAAAATAATGTTATGGAGGGAGAATAAGGACATGGAAGGCATAAAAGTCAAAACATAGCCAAGGAAAGGCCGGGAATTGAACCCGGACCTTCTGATTGCCAGTCAGGCATGTTACTACTACACCACCGAACCCAGCGCATTCTGTTGATCCTTTGAATGCCATCCTCATCTGTCACAAAATAAATTTAAGAAAAACGTTTCCCCCCAAAATTTCTAAAACCCGGGTTTTTCCAAAAAACCATCACCCTAATTTCCTCATTGATTTCCATGGTTCTAAATGCATATTTGCATAATTGCACGAACAACGCACGGAGGTCGGCGGAAATGAGAGTACATCAAAGTCAAGTTTCAGATTTCTAACCCTTCTAGAACATGGTTAGAATTAGCGTCAGGCAGTCACGATCGTCTATATATATTAGATAAAACCTTTGATGTACTCTCATTTCCGCCGACCTCCGTGCGTTGTTCGTGCAATTATGCAAATATGCATTTAGAACCATGGAAATCAATGAGGAAATTAGGGTGATGGTTTTTTGGAAAAACCCGGGTGAACGCTTGTGGCGAGGTGCTGAGGATTCGCCTCATTTTTCATCATGGACCCTTGAAATCCCTGGATTCAAGACTGGAGGAGGTAGGCACAGCAATGAGTTATGCCAGCGTTTCCTTTTGAGAACCTTGGCAACCCTCGTTTCCATATTCATCCGAAAGATGACGAGACGAGAGCTAATCTCCGAATTCTCATCAAAATTGCCTCCCCTCCCTTTGTGTATGGACTATTTCATATTTTCATTTCGAAAAGGCGCATCCTCGGATTGTAAGGAAGAGTGAATACCCGAAGTTCATATCTCTAAGCGTTTGGCCTGTAGAGCTGTCACACACACACACACACACACAAACACATAATTGTCGCTGGACATAGCTAGCTGCCAGAATGGGGAACGCAATATGCTTAATCTCCGGACCTCCTCCAGTTTGAATAAAGAGCCTGAACCGGCTTAGGAATGTTATCGCAGCAAGTCTCACTAGTCTAATCTGAAGCAACAAAAGTGATTTTTCCCTTGCCAAATGTGTTTTTCATAAGTATTGCATGTTTTTCGATAGAATGGACTTGTCAGAGGATGGAAACGGGATGGTATCCTTATCATTTTTTTTACTTATAACAAGCTATACTTGCAACAGTTGGGCGATTCTCGTTCACCTGCAAGTCGAACCGCTACTTGTCAAGAGTGACCTCATATTCGATGGTTTCATCATGTATATGGTGTTGTAATCATAACGGATTGCACAACATGATAGGCCCTGCGAAATACTGGCCCTTGAGCACTTTAGAAGGCTGAGAACGTCTTGGAGCAAGTGAGACATTGATGTGGTTGTGAGTACTGACTATATTGGAGCAATGAGAAAAGTGGAAAGCTTTCGCGAAAAAGCCGCCAGCAACTCTAAATAAATACATGAATCGGAATATACCGATAATGAATGAAAGAAACTAGAATCCCTTAAAATTGAACAGACCATCTCTGACCACTTGATTCATGTTTAAATAGATTTCCATTTGTTCTGAAGCTTCGGATCGTACACTTCACACATTCATTGGTCCCCTTCGTTTTCAGCTGTTCCTTCAATTGGCTTGGGCGCACTGGAAAAGTAGACATATGATGACAAATAAACAACCATGATTCCCACAATAATGGTCACTGTGACTTGAGTTCCAAAAAAGACATAGTCAATGGCGTAAACAGTTCCCGTAGCGCAGGCCATGCCAAACGTTTTTACAATGACACCAGCGTATTTGTACACGCTGGTGATCACAATCCCAATCACAGAGTTAAAAAATATTACCAAGATGGCTGAGGAGGAGTAGCCAGAGAAAAACCCAATTTTCGAATCGGAGCCATAGAGTGCCGATGGCAGGACAAAGTATGCAATATAATTCAAGATGAACCCAAATGTGTACAAGATGATGTTTTGAACATGGATCGACATTTGCGTTCGCTTCACTAATGATTCGTTCCAAATCCCGTTGCAGCAAGAAATGAAAATATGGACAAAGAGGGCGAAGTATAAAGTGAGCGCCAGGTGAATAACTTGCTTACAGCTATCGTACTGAACGATGATCAGCCCACACACTTGCAACGAAATTGCTACCCATTGGCTCGATGTGATCGTTCGTTTAAGCGACACCCACATGAGAAAGGCTGAGATGAGTGAGGAACCGGACTTTATGAGGGTAATCGAGGGAGCATCGGCCCACAAAAACAATATAAATGCAAAGTGGTTGTTCAATGCATACAGGAATGCCAATGTACAAATCTGCCACACCATGTCGAACGTGGCTTGTTGCAGTATTTTGGAGAACGCTCGGTGGAAATTCGAACGCAGCTTGTCCACCACACTGATCGTTTCACTGGGATTTGAGGTCCAGATGGAATGGGTGTGCAGGAAAAAACTCATGATAAGCTTGATGAACTCAGAGATGGCCAAAGCCGAGGCAGGTGAAAACTCATATTTGCTATTAATTTGTACGAGTTTGTAGACAACGCCTATCGATGTTTGCACAATGACTAATCCGAAGAAGGCCAGAAGTGACGCGGGAATCATGATAAGGGCACTTAACTACTATTATTACAATATGGATTTCACTTTCTATTAAATACTTCTCATTTCTATTAGGGAGATTTTATTAAGCAACGAAGTGTTGCATTGTTGCACCTTAAAAAAAAATAATGCTAGGGTGATGACGGATGCTCGTAAATTTCATTTCAATTAAGGTGGGGGTAATGACAACGTACATTCTTTACACAATTTGATGCTTCAGCGGCATTGGACACTGCGTCATCGGCGCAGCGATCCAAAGCCCAAATCAAGGTTTCAAATTTTAGGGAAAAGTAAAAAAATATATATCACACACTGTCAATCGGAAATGGTATTATAGCTGTTTGTGCATTTGGGTTTGATGTTGTCCGAAGTAAATACAGGTATAAACGAGAATTGCGTCTCATGTAAATTGCGCGCTTAAAAATGTTGGAACATTATTTTCTTGCTTATGCATATGCTTATATTTTAGTGACAGTGGATTAAACGTTGAAATGATGTTCTCCATATGAAAACCAGAAATTTATCAAAACATTGAATCATATTTTGAGCTAAAGTTGGAAAATTTTAAATGATTTTCATGCTTTTTAAATTATTAAAAGTATTATAAAGTATTCAATATATAAAGTATTAAAAGCATTTTGAAAATTCGTGATTGAGCTTGAAATTGCAGACATGTGCCACATATTCCGTTGACGCATTCCACATTGATGTAAAAATGTATTACATATTAGGTTATATACATTAGTTATTTTCAGGGGGTTATTTACCTAAACATTTTCAACTAAAGCGCCATTCCTGGGCAAAAAAGGAGAAGTGAATCAAAATTTAAAAATGAATCGACGATCTAACAGTGGATGTCGTCTACATAATGCATCCTAAAGTATACAAAATTCTTTGTTTCGATCATCCTGGCTATGATGTCATACATCGCCATTTTGAATTATTGACACCCAATGTGGCAGTACTCTTCATAGTATACACTGCATTTCTTGATGTTACTTAAACAGTAGCTAAAAAGCAGTGCGATGTTACAAATTATGTATTCTGTCAAAGCAGTTATCTCATCCTCAGTTACCAATGCAAACGAATCTTCGACCTCATTGAGATGAAATAATTTTCACGTGCAAAATGAGTCACGAGAATTGCCATTTTCATTGTCACCACTCTCTTTGCTTTCATGAGCAATTGCTGCTGGTTCCTCCTAGCTATATATTAGTTCAATCGATTAAAATAGGACTCGGACCATTGACTGCAACTTTGGTAGTGTGAGTCAAAAGTCAATTGAATATTCCATTAAAGCTTGTTTCTCTTCCTGTTCAGATTTTATTTTTAATTTTCACTGATTTAAAGCGAAGTAGGCAGTAGGCAGCGATTTAGAAAGCTTTCCTTCGAAGGCAAATTACACATTTAAAAAATCGATTCCAAGCTAACTTATTTTACATCCTTCACATTTAAACAACTGTATTTCTTTTGATTCTGGAAATAGCACTCTTTTAATTAAGGCATCAACCATTGAGGTTTGTCCAGGGGCCTACTTCACGTTGTGTTGGGAAAACCCATTTTCTATATTAATCACCAGGTAACAGCTTGAATTTTTTCCACCAGTGTTAGCATGACCACTTGTGAAAAACGGATTCTGGTTACTCACAGTAGTGCTCTCTCCCTTCGAACTGAGTCTATGATGAAATTAAACAAAATTGACCCATTCCGAAAATGGACTGGGACCTTTTGTGAGACCCTATCGGTCGGCCGATATTAACATAGCTCGTATTAGATATATGACCTACTTAATCGGACTCGTACGGTCTAATAGTGACATACTTCAAACCATATAACCAATCGCATTTTCGGAAAGATCGGGCAGCCTGGTTGGTATGCAACAGAAAGCCAAAAATTAGGATACAAATGAATGTAAAATCGAGAACAACTTGAAAATGCGTTAAAGTGCTAAATTCGGAGAAATAAGTTAAAGTATAAATGGGGTAAAATCAAGTTAGTGCATAATACGGCAATTAATATTCATGTATGAAAAGAATGAAATCATGATGTGTTTTTCTTGGTCAGAGATGTCTAGTATCACACACACACTGTCCAGCGATGCAGTGGGTATTGGAATCTCGGATAAGTACCTGGCATTTCTGAGGTACCGCAAAAAGGCCATAATATGCTCACAGCACCCAACGGTTCTGAGTCCATTTTTGCATCGACAACAATATCCAGCCATGGTGTCGGCGCTACTCTTCTCCAAATCAGCTAAAACTTTGGCATGGTATTCAAAGGAGTATTGGTGCTGAGACCTGATCTACCCGCGGATCAATACTGCGTCATCGGCAAGAATGTTATGAGACCTGAGTTGGAGAGATCCTGCATGCCTGCATGGTAAGACCTCGTATATACCCAGGAGCCACACAACGCTCCGCATATGAAACGGCTTGTTTGAACTGATGAGACCCCAGCCCTATGCAACGAATATCTACTTCTTTCAATCCAGGACTCTCCATTAACTCTTTCGCTGCGGCTGTCGCGATTTTGCAATATCCTACGTCTTTCCTGTGGCTGCGGCTGTCGTGTTTTGGGACAGTGGTGTTCCCGAACTACGGTTGGGACAATTGAGCACCGAAGTAGAGGAACACCTAAGAGGCATGCGGCACCATTTATGTCCATAGACATAGTTATAGAGTAGTCGTTTCGAAGAAAAAGCATAGCTTATAAATTGCTGCCATATGAACTTTGAGATAGATTATGTCCTTTCTAACGATATCAAATGCAAGTTTGACATTCAATTACTGCAAGGGATATAACTGTGGTGGTGATTTCAAAATTCCATTTGATAGAGCAATCAGACCGATGTCGGCGACCAACGATTGCACCATGCCTCCATAACTTTAATGTTGCAACATTCATTTAAAAAAATTCAATATTGCCGGTTCTAACGCTACCAAAGTAAAAGAAAATGACATTTCATGACATATTTAGAAATAACTACTGTTGACTCGCGGCAGCGCAAATATTGTAATCGATCGAACAGGTGGCCCGATTTCAGCGACTAAAATCTGTAATATACCCTTCACGAATCCAAAGTTATAATAAATCATTCAAAAGTGCACGTTATACCCTCTAAAAGACACGAAACTCAATAATGGCGCTCAATTGCTTCATGGGATGTGACGAATTAACAAGATCATGAGATCCCAGAGTGCTCTACAAGGGTACTATGGAAAGGTGGTCTTATGGTAAGCCTCGAATGAGTGAAATATTTGCTGATTTTTTCATTGTATGCAGATTTATCATGTTCTTATATTACAAAATCGGGAAATATTGGACTGATTTTCAATAACACTGTTTGCATTCTGATATTAACATGCAATTAATTAAATTTAAAGGACTTAATTTTTGCAGTTGTTCAAAGATGAATATTTTGGAAATTTGTATAGAATATGTTAGGAAAGTAATAAAATTCTCCGAAATATAAACGACCAAAATTTTCACTTGTGGAACAACTAAAAAATTGGACTGCATTCCCATGATTACCAAGTACAACTATAAAAGCACTGCCGATGTCGTCAAACGGTTATATCTCATGAACCCTTCAGTGCCAACATTGAATTTGGCATCGTTAGAAAGTGTGTAGCAGGCACTTTTCAATTCGGGATTCAAGGAGAGGAAAGTGCATGTTTCGGTCACTGAAGTCGGTCAATGTGTAAAAACTAGTGGATTTTTTACACTACTACAACAGACAAAGGAGGATGCCCAATATAATGTAATTTCGCTCTACAACCGAATTCAATAAGTCATACATCATTTAATAGGCCCAAGAACCATTTTGGTCCAAAATGAATCCATTGGACATACCCTCATAGACACTTGGACATCCAATGTATATAATCCTCGGACATCCCTGGATGACTAAATGTCTCATCCAAGGAAAATTATTGGACATTTCCATTGGATGGACTATTGGATGTCCGTCTCTTTGGTTCCATTGGAGATTCCCTTTGGGAAAGCTTTTTGATGACCATTGAGGGGTTTAGCGATAGTAATCCCCAGGTAGCTACGGAGCATAATTTGCATGCTCATGAATATTCATAGTGATGGAAATAAGCATTTTCTGCATATTGAAAATGTCGTCATCTCACATTCCTTGGGAGAACTAGGAGAGGAGTGATTGGATGGAGAGTGAAGTATTATTGAGCCGATACTCTCCACTTCCCGTCCTCATCATTTAATGAAAAAAAATTTTCCATCTTAGGCGGAATGGTTCTTGCGGGATGGGAATAAACTTACTTGACTAAGGGAACCACGCTCTCACCATGCAATGTGTAAGAATTGTCGGAGTGTCTTTAGGCTGTTACATCTCTCAAGAAATTAATGAATTATTAATAGAATAACTTCATTCTCTTGGCTTGTATGTGGGAAATTATCGAGTAGAGAATGAAAGCTTACACGGAACGATTCGTTAGCATTTTGGGAATCGGGAGACATACAGCGGCGGGAAGAGGGCGATCTCGCTTATATTATGGGAACTTTATATTCTTTGAATAAAATGCTAGATGTCAGGTCAGATGTAACGCCTCAACGGGGCGGGGAATACCATTCAAGGACATCCAATGGAAGACCATACTAGCTCAATACGGCAGAACAGAAAAATACTTGAAAACGTCGCCTCCAAAAAAAAATATGCCCCAAGGACATGGATCTAAAATTTTGCATTTTTCCTGAACTCATCGTCTCGGTATCAATCAATTATTCAACGTTTGACCGTTGTTCTTGGTGAATCTTCTGAATCTAAAAGTACCGTCTATCGCTGGATGGATCGCTTTAAGAATGGAAGAACGAGCCGTGAAGGTGACCCCCGCATTGGTCGACCAGAACTGTTATTAACGAAGAAAATGTCGGTGCTGTTGGGAAAATATTAATGGAAGACAAGCAAATCACCATTCGCGAGATTGCAGCCATTGTATGCATCAGTTCCAGAAAGTTCGTGAAATCTTACATGACCGTCTTGGAGTGAGCAAGGTTTCTGCGCGACAGTTACTGCGGCTGTTGGGGCTAGAACAAAAACTCAATTGTGTGGAGGTTTCTTCCAAGTTTCTGGATCTACAGGAACAATATGGGGATAGTTTCTGGCAACGAATCATCACTACAGATGAGACCTGGATACCTTACTTTAATCCACAACACAAGTTCAGTCCATGGAATAGCGGCGACCTTCGGATGGCCCTCCGCTTAAAGCACGGACTATGACATCAGTTGGTGAGGTAATAACAGTGCTTTGGGATTTCCAGGAAATAATCATGATTGATAATCTGCGAAAAGGTTCACAATAAATGCCCAATATTTTCCTGATATGCTGAAAGGACCACTACGTGAGGTACTCTAGAAAAAAAACGGCCGGGAAAACTCCATTCCCGACCATTACTGCGGCAAGACAATGCGAGGCCGCACACTGCTCGTCTTACGAAGGCCATTTTGTCAGATATGCGCTGGGATTTGCTGCCACACCCGCCCTCTTTTCCAGATCTAGCTCCCAGCGAGTATCATCCATGTGGGGAAAGTAAGAAACCTCTTCGAGGAATCCATTTTGAGTTTCTGTAATAATTTAAAACATCCATAAATGAGTGGATAGAACGTACTCCACAAAAGTTCTTTGAAGATGGACTAAAAAAAATAGTTACTCGCTGCCACAAATGTATACAGCTACATGGTGATTATATTGAAAAATAGCACTGTAATATCGAATACAATTAATATCATGCAAAATTAGCAAAGAAATTCCCAGAATTTGGGAAACAGACCTCTTATCTAAAGAAGAAAGTTTGGGTAAAGTTTGAAAATATGGGTACTTATTACTCGATCTCCTGCCGTCTTCCATTGCCCATCTGATCTCTGTACGGACGAGAGTATTCTCACTCACCGAACCCCTTTCTGTTTACTTCCGTGAGGACTTCGAAAGGTATAAGAAACAACAACAGCAGCAGTAAGAACAGGAAAATGCCCAAAAGGAGCAAAGCCTGGATTCGACGCTTCACTTCTAACATGAGGGATCTATACCAAAATCCAAATCATTCGCTGGGATATGCCAGCCCTGAGAGGCTATGCACGTTTGATAGGAAAACATATCCATCTCTGAAAATACGGGACGTTTCCGAATTTCTAAAATCTCAACCATCGTATACGTAGTTTGTCAGAAAGAAAGAAAAATTCGATCGACGCAAGTTCCTAGCTGTTGGACCGAACTTGATCCTCACTGCAGATCTCACCGACATGCAAAAGGGGGCGAGTGAAAGCGAGGGGTTCAAGTTCATACTATTAATACTTACGATAGACGGTTTCTCTCGATGGGTCAGGGCAATTGTTCTCAAAGATAAGTCGAGAGAGGAAGTAGTAATTGCTATGGAAATGACTTTCCAAGACATGCCTGGTTACAAAAAACTATACGTTGGCTACGGTTGAGAGTTTTACAATAGGACTAGGGATGCTCTTTTGAACAAGTATCGAATCGAACGGTACGGCATGGGCACGGGCTTAAAATCCATACTTGCAGAGAGAGCTGATCTAACGTTACAGAAACGTCTCTTTACGATTCTGCACGACAAGAACACGTTTTCCTGGGTATTAATCTTAGCGCAACTCGTAAAGGCGATGAATGACAACCCCCATTCTGTCTCTAAAGTGAAACTTTCACCCCTACAAGAGCATGAGGGGAAGACCGGGATAGATATTACAATTAGAACAGCAACAAAAACAACGAGATGACATAATTAATATCAAAGAGGGTACCCAAGCAGCATGTTTATGTAAATTTTACGTAAAATGAATGCAAATTTTATGTGAATTTTATTTTTTTTTACACAAACCACCATCAAGATAATGTCAAAATTTTTGCAGAAATGTCATCTCTGTGATATGCAAACGGTAATATAAAATTTATGCGAATTTAGTGTAAAATTAACATTCCTGGTTGCATCCCCAAGAGCATTTTTACACTCATTTTACGTAAAATTGATGTAAATTTACCCCTAACATTCATGCGTTTTTACACAAGCCAATTCGTACTTTTGAAGGGAATAGATTCACTGTATTATTCACATTTCCATACTTGGGAACTCTAGGGTACTTGGACGAGCGCACGAGTAATCATCCTCACCAGCAATCAAGAGTACCTAAATGACCCACTGTTTCCTCCTCCCATACCAGAACCTCGGGAGGAGTAGATGTTTAGAGGAGCTCTCATCCGTTTAGGATAGGGAAGGTGTAGTATTTGTGGAGCTGGGATTCGACTCCTACCAAATCCCGTGCACTGCTATAATAACAAGTTTTGTTTCAGCATTTAACGATTCCCTAATTCATATATTATTTTAATATTATACTTTCATGCTTTACATCTAATATACAGGGTGAGTCAAAAGTCCCCTCCGCTCTTTGAATGTTAATAACTTTGGAATGCCTGATCGGATTAA
Organism: Darwinula stevensoni; assembly: GCA_905338385.1. Classification (NCBI taxonomy): domain Eukaryota; kingdom Metazoa; phylum Arthropoda; class Ostracoda; order Podocopida; family Darwinulidae; genus Darwinula; species Darwinula stevensoni. Next base: position 16,111 of record CAJPEV010002243.1, on the reverse strand, counting down.
AATGCGGTTTGCACCATTCGAAAGACAAGACAAATCTCTATCTGTGTGCAGGATTTCATTTTATTATGTTCATTATGTAACAATTGGGAGGAGGTAAATCAAATATCTCTTTCTTGATATTTAAACGCGTTCATACTTGAAACCGCGTCTGCGTGCTGGGTTTGATTGAGTGTCTGATGAACTGTGTCCTTTGCGATTGATATCCCTGGAAAATGAGCGAGAAACGACTGAGTGTTGATATGCGAGTTGCAATTGTCCGCCTTTAATCCAAATTCGACCAGAACGCTGCGGAAACCGCTCGACAATTCGAGAGGAAATTCAATGGAGAAACTGTCGGCCGGAATTCGATCGCCCGTATCGACTCGAACTTTGACAAAACGGGCACAGTCGCTGACCTTACCCGCTCTGGAGGCCCAAGGACAGGTCGTTCTGAGGAAAATATTGTTTTGGCCAGCAATAAGATTTCTCAATCGCCTGAAAAGTCAACGCGACGCATGTCAACAGAGACTGCAATCTCTCAGTCGTCGGTCGAAAGAATTTTACGGGATGATCTCAAGCCGAAGTCGTATGTTCCATGTCTTGTTCGAGGACTTTCTGAAGACGGCTTCGACAGGCGTGTGGAGTTCCCAGAAGAATGGATTCGACGGATCGATGAAGATCCGACAATTGGCGAGCACGTGCTCTGGTCGGATGAGGCAATCTTTCGCATGAGTGGTCATGTCAATCGCCACAATTGCATAATTTGGAGCGACATCGACCCTCATGAAACCGTCGCTCGTCCTTTCCAATCTCCTGGTCTCATGGTATGGGCAGGAATTATTCGAGACGAGTTCGTAGGACCATTCTTCTTTGAAGACGGCGCTGTGGATGGCGACCAGTATCTCAGCATGTTTGAAAACCATATGTGGCCAGCGATCGCAGATCGCAGTGACATCGATATCTTGTTTTTCCAACAGGATGGAGCACCCGCTCACTATTCTCGTCGAGTGCGTGAATGGTTAAACGACAAATTTGAAGGAAATTGGATTGGGCGTAGAGGACCAATCGAACGGCCACCTCTTAGCCCTGATTTAACGCCGCCTGATTTTTGGCTTTGGGGCTACCTCAAGGACCTTGTCTACGCAGAGAAACCGCACAGCATGGAGGACTTGAAGACGGTGATCCATGAAAAGATGAATGGAATCCTAATGGACATGATTCCACGTGCGACGGAATCCGTCACACAACGCGCTCATCGACTGATTGATCTCTATGGTCGTCAATTGAAAGATTAATTTTTGTTTCCTTAGAAATGTGGGTTTTTGCCTTTGTTTAAAGTGAAGATGTAACGGTTCTATTAGAGAATTGTCTTATCTTTCGAATGATCCAAACCGGAATTAAATATGATGACTCAGTCACGAGTTATGAACGGTCAAAAGGTGGAGAGGACTTTTGACTCACCCTGTAGAACACACAAAAAACAAATACTATAGGTACAATGGACAACCTTTTGGAGTTTGAAATTTCAAAGTTGACAATTCATGAAATTGACACCTAAAAAAATTTACATGAACAAGTATTTGAATTATTCACTAATTAGAACAAATCACGGCAACATTACAAAATCATTGGCATCCAATTCACACACAACTGAAAATGACTCAAAGAAACAGTCAAAATCGAAAATGTAGCATACAATTCTGCTTGAAATAGCAACTTCATTTTCTTTACAAACACTTTAAACATTGGCTTAGTTTTATTTGGGGAGCAGCAGTATATGTAGTATGAAGGAATGTGAAAACCAATTTCAATGGTTTACCTTTCTTCAACCTCAACCCAAACTCACGCACCCGCACCTTCGCACCCCCCCCCCCACCTTGTCTATGGAACTCAATAACGTTAGGCCGAGGCCAAACCGACGGACTGTCTTCGAGTCAGACTTAGGTCTACCTTGTTTCGTTCTAAAGAAACTCAATCCTTAGCCTATGGACCAATTAGGCTGATAAGGATGAATCCCTCTTCGGGACATCTCGTTGAGGACGTGTAATGTTAGGCCGATCGCAGGCCTTTTTAGTCTCTCATGGCCCACTTAATAGAGAACGTGTAACGTTGGATCGAATGTAGGTCTTTTTCGAGTTTCATGAGCCATTTCAGTGTGGTTGGGGAATATTAAGCCTATCCAGAGTTCTTCGAATCTTCTCGACTCGTTCTGAGAAGAAAATGCCTTTAGAAAGCATGACAAACGAGCTGGCCGCCATCATGTTCATTAAAGGATGATGTTAAAGAATCTCAGATGAGATATATCTCCACATTCCACCAAATCGATCGGCCACTGTAAAAAACCGCATCAATCTCAGCTCACCCCATGAATTCAGCACAGCAATGTTTCCTAAATTAAAAAGAGAAGAGCCAGACAACGATACTAAGGCTGAAGAAGCCATGAATTGGACATAACGAAGGCATGATATCCAGCAACACTGAAGGATGGGACCGGAGCCATTGCGCTAAGCCAAAATTAACGGCAACGGTTTTTTTTAAATGGCGAAATGATACACTGAAAGCAAAATAAATGGGACTTTTTGTCACCACCAGGTGACAAAATCTTTGATTTGGTAGTTCAATTTCTCCGAAAACTGCCAAGGAGTGGCTGCCCAGGTGAGTGCAAAAAATTACTGGAACGAAATTCACATCTCCCAAAAGTGAGATTTAGTGTTTTCCGTAACCCCGGGGAGATAGAGCTTCAAATTTGCTGGAGCAATTCTGCGTTGAGAGAGGAAGAAGCACGCCAATTTTCAGTCCTGCTGTTGCTCTCAGAAAGGAATACGAGACAGTTGAATTTTTTCGCCGGAAAGGGCTGAAGAAAGGTAATGGGTGCCACCGCGCCCATTCATTTGCCGTAACGCAGTAGTCATTCCATGTCAAGTGGTCCAATTTTCTCCAGGTGAACCGATTAGGATTTTGCTATTAAAAATCAAATGCACTGTGAGTTATGAAACAGATAAATCCGAAATTTCAGCAGTATAGGCCCAACAGTCTGAAAGGGGACATATTTTCATTGCATGTTCAGAAAAAATGTAAAGTTTCTAAATATCCCCAGAGGACATAATTTTTTGGGCGCCGTTTTCAATTTTTTTTGTCTCACCAATTTGGGCAGAGATATAAAGGTGAAACAGATGTATTCCTGAGGTGATGTAAAGTTAAAAAAAAAATCATATCCCATATCAAATATCACTTTCACAGTCGAAAATTTGTATTTAGGTAATGACTTTATGTACATTATGTATTGGGTTTATCGAAACCTTTTTGTAGTGAAACACGGACCAAATAAAACATGAGATGGCCAAAGGCGATTTGTGACTTCGAAGCTTTGTTATTAAATTGAGGAATATATTTAAAGATTGCGTTCTTCTAGTTAGCCCATGCCACGTCCATGGAATGTTTATGGTATGTTTTCAGCAAATTGTCAACAAAGTATATTCCAAATTCAAGACTTTGGGGGATATTTTGAAAGTGCAGAATGACGAGACGGGTATGTCGGTTAGGAGCACATTCACTGATCGATGGTTCTTGCAATTTGTTTTTCATAATCGATCCAAATAGCTCTGCTGCATCCACAACTGGGTAGTTTCCCAGCCCATAAATTTAATAAAAGAAATTGAGTTCTGAGTATTTTAGCACTTGTTCGGTGAAGTTGGCTAAGAACACATGTATTTTTTCGCAAGAAAGCTCTTTCTCTGGGACTCAGGACATTTTTCCTAAATCAGAAATTAGTGAAATAACCTTTTCCTCGGAATATTTTTTCTGTATTGGTATTGGTACATTCTGAATATATGAAATGTCGCAATTCCTACACTTCTATCCTCATGGACTCAGGACATTTTTCCTAAATCAGAAATTAGTGAAATAACCTTTTCCTCGGAATATTTTTTCTGTATTGGTATTGGTACATTCTGAATATATGAAATGTCGCAATTCCTACACTTCTATCCTCAACAAATGTCACGTTAGCATTTTGCAAAGGCTCTCCCTGGAAAATATGCATGCGAAAACACCTGAAAACTATTTCTTTCATGGTGGAGAATGTAGATGTTATAAAGGAGTTTGATAAGAGGATGCAGGAAAGACAAGAGCGAATTTCAAAAGCATGTCTTGAGCATATTACAAATCCGGAAGGCTGGACTGCTCCATCACAAAATGACTCTCTGCCACTTGTCAACCACTTCTTTTTTTTTCCGTATGCTGGCTTTCATTCTTTACTAGGTTTCTCATTTCACATGGTGTTGCAAATAACATGAAAAACCACACTTATAGGGAAAGGAGTTTAGCATATTGCCCAATTGGGAAGTCCGGATCAACATCATGGCTGACATTAATGATGTTGCTAGCTGGCGTGAAAAAAGATACATGGAACGATACATGGGCCAAGTCCAAAGCGACCTGCCTTGAAATCGACAAGCCATGGGCCGCCTTCAAGGTATTTTTTACCTACTCATTTCTGTTGAATGATGATATGATCTGCTAATTCACTTTAACTAACACTCTTCCACTTCATGCATTAACTATATCTAATTCCTGGTCTCAATGAGTCCACATATTTGTGATCATTGGTATTGAAAATTTAAGAAGATAGCATATCACGGAATAATATTGAATGTAGGGAAATTTTGGAAACTCCTAATTTTTCTTCCAGGAAATATGTCCATGTAGAGAAATATAGACCTCCGATTTATTGCGATTTTGTTAAGAAGAGGCCTTTTGCTTGTTATAGGAACTTTCCGTGGTCCAATATGCACTATGTTATTAGATTTCATTTGGCAAGGTATTCCTTATGTTGTACAATTTGTGAACATTTTATTTTTTTAAAGATGAAGCCTACCCAAGGATAAAATGTGATCAATCTGAACGTTTTCTATTGGTGTTAATGCATTATCATAAAACAAATTATAGTCGGTCATATATATATATATAAAATCACAAATAATAGTCATGCATACTTAATCAGGTACTGCCCTCTACCATGAGGATACGAAATCTCATCAATTGCATTCAATCTGGCAACCTCGCAAAAAGTTCAACTCCATCGAATTTGCGCCCTGCAAGAATTCCCAGTTAAGTCAAGTTTCGGCCCTTAAACCAGCATCAAAGATATGTGTATGTTCAGAGAAGGCGTCCTTAGCCAAACCTAAAAATATTAATTTTATTTTCAAATCAGAGCAATTCGAAAAAGTTAGGTTAGGTTAAGGTTAGGTTAAGGTTAACAAATTTTTTTTGCCTTAAACCGATGTTGAAATTAAGACTTTTGCCATCAGTTTCACTTGTGAACATGAATTTTTTTGTCCAAATGTTTAGGGTTTGAAAAAGTTAGGTTAGACGAGGTTAAGTTAAATAATTTTAATATTATCAAATGGGGCTTCCAATAAATGCCTTCTACATAACCAGCAACTTAGAATAAACTTAATTTAAAAAGTACTGGGTGAACTTTAGCTGGGAAATGGAAAATCTCGCAAAAAGTTTTAATGTATGATTCAATATGTGAAAGTATATCATTCGCAGATATGTCGTGAGATTTAAAAAAATTTTCATTTTTTTTTAATTGCTTTTTTTTTGGCAGTCTGGATTTTCCTTCCCTCAAAACTGCTGAAAATGAACTGATAAGAATTCAAGTAAAATAATTTAATCGTAACCTAACCTAACCTTTTTGGAACCTTTCATATTGGAGTAAAAGTGGCATTTTATCACTCTGCAAAGGACGCCCTTTCAAATGATATATATGATTAATTGAATTCGGTTTAAGGGCCAAAATAAAATTTTATTGGCATCCTCCTTTCGTTGCCCCACCCAATAGTCTATACTTGAATATACAGGGCGTTTCATTTAAATTGTACATCTTTGAACGCTCATATCTCTGAGAGGACGCAACCGTTCTTTACGAAATTTGACCACAATATAGAGGAACCTTTGCCAAATTATTGGACAGAGTTTCTTAATCGCAGCGCCATCTATTGAGTTGAAACACCGATTCTGACAAAACCTCTGAAACCAAGATCTTATCGACTTGATGAAATCTTTTCAAGCTGATCATTCGTTAGATAATGCCTTGATCCAGTGGTGCTGAAATTTTCATGATTGTATCTCATCTCCTTACTAAGATATCAATCGTCAAACCTTAGCCACTTAACCCATCCGCTTGCACTTAATACACTCTATGTCATGGATTTTTCCGATGTTTTGGCCTGAGCCCCTGTTACCATCGCCCTGACGCATGAGGCCTACGGCGCAAGGCTATGACGGCTTTACCGTTACCCAGGATGAACCGACGTGGAGGTAGCCGTCGTTCATCCCATGGGGAGTTTTTGGAAGTTGTT